>JAEIHY010018013.1:0-13279 GCA_018904565.1 Drosophila tsacasi | reverse complement strand
GCGTCTGTTTTCGTTATGTGTGCTATAATTATGATACACTTGCAAGCTAGCAAATTTCTAAGTTTTTACGCAAAACTAACTTCATATTTCCAATTAATGATAAAAATAGCCAATAACGGTAAATTTGCATTGCTTATGCCTTATCCTCTTTTTCGTCATACTTGCTTTTAATATATTACAGTACAGGCAAATTTTACCAAGGAAGAAACGAAAGTTATAAAAGTGTGCTATCATTTTGATACGCACCTTAGCAGCATTTGGGAGATATAAATCCTGCATTTTCAGCTGAATAAAAGTGTAATAAAAAATAAATCATTGTGAAATCCAGCATATGTCTTGTATTTAATATACTATTAATATTTGTAGAGACAGTCTTTAGTCTTCCTGTGTAATTGTAAAAGTGTCCTGTGCAATTCATGGGCGTTAACGAGCCTTTCGTGTGTGCCCCTCACTTATATGTATAGGCATGAGCGTCTATGTCCCAAATAAGGGGGCGTCCTACATTCCAGACCCGAAAATAAGGACACAACCAGAGGCCCGGCAGCTTGTCTCGTGTTAGTATCTGTTTTTAATGGCAACTCCATTAGACGAACAGGATGTGCCGGCCAGCAGCCAAGGCCGGATAAGAGCTGCCGCCCCCTCGGCTTATGAATACTCCTCTCGGATGCGGCGACTGCTTGTCCAATAAATAATTCATGTCTGCCCAGAAGAGCCGCCCCTCAGCATCTGCTCCTCCCTCCAGCTGCTGCTGCTTCTCCTGCTCCTCTTACTCCTCCGCCAGATTCCAACCTAATGCGGATGCAGACAGAGGAAGCCAGAGAGAGAGAGGCCCTCTGGAAGCGGAAACGTAATGCAATTCGGAGGACCAAATGAGGGGTTTAATGCATGTATTCATGGCGCCGATGTTTACCAGAATCAGCAATAACACACAGTGGCCAGAGATGGGCAATGGAGGAACCCCAATGCCGAGCTTCAAATTATTCTATTAACAGTTTACATAGGGATAAGCCAATGCCAGTGGATGATGTTGCATTTGCTAGGCAATTGGAAAATTATAATTGCAATCGACTTAGCAAATGGAATAATTTGCCAGACAATACAAATCATTTATTAAAACGAAATCGTTTAATGGAGGGGTCCTGTGATAGGTAAGAGCTCGGAATGTGTATAATTAGGAGTAGTAAAAGCTTACAAACGCAATCTAAAGATACTTTTAAATACCCCGGGCAGGTTTTACTTCAGTTATATATTAATATATCAATATATTAATATGTTGTAAGTGAAATAAATTTGCAGAATGTAGTGGAATCTACGGCTTTTAATTTACAGAAAGAAATATAATTAATTGAAACCAACCTCTGATCTATATGTTCATTTACTCTCTATACCTACAAAAAAACTGATTACCTTTTATTACCATTAATTACATAATAGTAATGACTTTATATTTTGTAATTCCAACAGTAATTAAAATTTGACTTAAGAGTATAGAAAGACAGCAGTTAAAACCTAATACTGGAAAATAAAATGAGAATACTAATCACAAACTTATATAGAAATACAATTAAATCCTTCCTACGATAATGTAGTTTTAATTAACCAAAATTACATTATTCCTTAATATAATAGAGAGACGACAGAATTGAGCTTTTGCCTTGCTTTCGGCTGTGAGATCGCGCACTATGACTGGTCATCCTTTATTATCACACGGCAACATCATATTCTATCTACATTACACACAGGACATAGATCTAAAATTAGCTAGGATTTGGCATTGAGTGGATTTGAGCATCTTTGGGGGAGCCTGGAGATCCGTCATAAATTCAGTGAGGTGGCCGCAGGACTACTGCAGCTTGAGGAGGACGTGGCCGGCGTGGCGCTTGTACAGCACCAGCGACATGTTGACCAGAAAGGGAGCGGCCAGCCAGAAAAGGCGTGTGCCTATTCCCGTGTCCTCGCGATGGAAGATCCCTGAGGCTGCTCCGCGGCCCGTGTTGCAGAAGGACTCCTCGCAGCAGGATGTGCAGGCATAGAGCTTGGTCCGCTCGCCGATGATGATGCAGCCGGGCTCACAGTTGGCGGCACAGCGGCGGTCCAGGGACCACATTTTCGGCGAACTGGTCGAGTTCTCCGTGCTGGTGGTGTACGAGAAGCGCTTGACCTGGGGACAAAGGATTATTAGACACATTTACGGCTGAATCTCCCTCCTGCCATCTCACCATGCAGATGAACTCCTCGCCGTGGCACTTCTTCATCAGCGCAGTGTCATTCTTCACCGCCACGTCCACGCAGGCCTCGCCGTCGTCCATCGTGTGGCAGGCGTAGCACCACAGCAGGTTCACCCGCTCGATGGCCGCCGCCGTCCGATGGATGTGCCCGCTGGTCAGCGATGTGCTCGGACCGGGTCCCGGGGAGCTGGTGCCTGTGACTGGACAACGAAACGGGCTTGTTATTGATTTTTCCGACACCAAGGTCGACGCTGCGCAGGGCAACCTCCACACAGCAACACTCACCATTGTTGACGCAGGCCGTGAAGACGATGGACGAGCTGGTCAGCAGGAAGTAGAGCAGCGTGACAAAGGGCCTGATCATGGCTAATCTACCGTGGAGACTCCTCTGCTCGGCCCGAGAACCTTGTTTACGTGCTCCGCATTCCGCTGGCCCCGCTGCTGCACTCCATCTGTGCCCCACTAGGACCGCGAATGTCAGAAACAGGGCCAGACGGAGAGAACATGCGCACAGGATTTCGATAGGCAGCCAGGACTCAAACCAAGATTATCGAAAATTATTCATTCGTTGGGTTCTTGAACATTTATCGGTAACATTAAAAAAAAATTATTTATTAATCGGGTTTTTAATATTTTTAATATATTTTAGTGATAAATACTGGATAAAAATTTTTAGTAATGTGGCTCATACAGGTAAATTAACTTATAAAATGTATTATTAAGTAATATGTTTGAAACAAAGAATGGTTAAATCAACTAGTGTTAAATTAAGGTTTATATATATCATATATAGTTTATTTATATAACTTTATGCATATTTTCATCTTGTAAGAAACTCGTGTCTGATTTGATCGGATTATAGAAGACTTTTGTATAATTTCTCCGCCTAAAACCCTATTAAAATATACCAAAAATAATTGTAATTTGCGTAAAACGCATTACAAATTTGCATTTTAATTTAGAAACGATCCTATTTTTAATGAATTTTAAATACAATTTGTATAATTATAAACTTGGTTGGTGCTGAAAACATGAGTCAATTTTATAATCGGATTTCATTGGACTTTACTTTTATGGACTTCAATGAAATTATTCGGAAAATTACTTTCCATTTCCGCATTTTTATTTCCATATTATTTCAATAAATGCTCTCGAAGACTTTCAAACTAATAACTCTATCCAGCTACCCTTTACGGATGCTGCTCTTTACTCATTTATTTCACAATCAAGTGGACGGTACAATTTTGAACACGCAACTGTGTGAATTCTGTGATATCTGTGGAAGAGGAAAAACTATCAATCAATAGAGACGCAGGTACTGGAGCGCCTGGCGGCTCTGCATCGGATACAGATCGCCCACGTTGTACATGAGATCCACCACATGGGTGGGTCTCAGCATCCGCCAGGGCATGAACTTGAGCGTCTTCTTGTCGCAGTGCAAATCCTCCTCGGGCTCTAGGGGCAGCGGCACCTCGTTGTAGAGCATCATTCCGTCCACGCTGCGCTGCAGAGTGCAGGGGAGTCCGATCTGGTCGGCCAATCCCTTGAAGAGGATCGCTCGCTCGAACTGGCAGCCACTGCGCACCGCTCCGAGCGGGATGAAGTTGGTGTGATACACGTACCGCAGCTCGGCCATGTGACAGTTGACCGTGTGGCGGGAGCACTCCTCCGTCGAGTTAAGGTCCAGGATCTTTAGATTTTCGCTCATTACGGCGGCCACCGCCTGGGCGATCAGCTTGCTGCGCTGGGCCACGTTGTCGAAGTCAATGGAGCGGCGGACCCGTTCGGGATTCTCCACCAAACCATTCTCCTAACGAGGGATTTTAGTTTTAAATAAAGGTACTACTTAGATGCAGACAATACTGACCTCCAGCGTCTGATTTAGTGCCTCCAGGTACTCCGGCAGCGTGGAGTCTCCGGGGCGCCGGCAGTAGATCCAGCCCTCGTCGGCGGACTGCTCCGTGATTGTGTGCAAGTTCTTCAGGGGCACATCGATTAGATCGCACTTATCCGGCATGGGGCGATCGAAGTTCACCACCAGCACAGCGTCCAGTGGGGAGCAGTCGGTACGCAGGATGTTCTGGAAAACTCGAAAGTCGTCGTACATTTTGCGAGACACGTAGAAGTCCTTGCCGGCGGTTATGTCCGTAAAAGTGAGGCAGTTGCGGATGCAGAACTTCAGGGTCGGGCACTTGGCCAGAATACTCTCGATGGCCGGTCCCCAGGTGGAAACGCAGAAGGCGTGCTTTTGGTAGTCCATCAAACTGGGTTTGGAAAAGGTTTATGACTCAATCTAAGGACCAACGACCTCTCTCTTACACTTCTAGGATGCCGCGATCGATGTAGACGTCGATGAACTCATTGAAGCGCGTGGTCTGCAGGATGAAGTTTGTCACCGAGGTCTTCACCAGATTGGACAGCGACTTGAGGGCCCGCTTTATGGAGGTCACTATATAGTTCTCCAGCAGAGTGTGGCGCACCCGCTCCTCATCTATCAGCGTGCACAGGCAGCGGAAGATGTTGTTCACCAAAATGGAGTGGGCAAAGGAGCGCTGTGATCAGTTGAGGACGATTATCAGTTCCCCGAGTATGTGGTCTTACCATCAAAAGCTGGGCAATCTGCTCGGTCAGGGATGCATTCCCCCCCAGGAGCTCCCGATACTCCTCGTTCTGGGCCAGACTCTCGATCACTGTTAGCAGCGAGAGAATGAGGTCAATGGAGAGGGCCGGCAGTCCCTGGGCAAAGACAGCGGCGAGGACGGCGGCTATGTCCTCCTCCTGCAGGTAGACGGCCGTCTCCCGGAAGGCCGCCTCCAACAGGCGAGCTAGGAACTCGGCCGCCTGCTCGCGGGTCTTGATGGCCACTTCCGTTGACAGCACGATGGAAACTAGCTTGCGAATCGCACCCTCTTCATACTCGACCACGATGCGACGCAGAGCCTCCGGATGCTGGGAGAGGCGGCACAGGCCCTGGATCACAAAGGCGCCCGGTGCCGGCTTGTTCTCCATGAGGCACTTCAGGAACATGTCAGTAATTTCCGCCTTGTGAATGCGCGACAAGAACTGCTCGTACTGGGCCGTCTCCGCGAAGATCGAGATGATGGTGCACCGCATCTGTAGGGGCAGCTGGTCCATGTACAACTGCAGCTGCTCCACAACCTGATCGAAGAGGTTCTGCTCGAAGAACAGCTTGGTCATCTTCTCGGAGCGCAGGGCCGTGGCTAGCACCTCGATTATATCGGTCGCCTCAGGTCCCTGGGGATTCTCGCAGAAGGCCTTGACCAGCTGCTCCAGCACAAAGAAGCAACGGTGCTGGGGCTCAAAGACACTGTTCTCCCCCGTATCCGACAGGAGGGTTTTCAGGGCCTTCAGGGCCGCCTTGCGGATCTCCTGGTACTCGTTAGTCACCTCGCAGATGATGCGATCCACCGGAAAGTCAGGCTGCGTGGTGAACTGCAGCATCTGGTCGGCGCTCTGGGCCTGCAGCATCTGATGCAAAGCCTCAATGGAGTGGAACACCGTGTCCGGGTTCTCGGAACTGATAAACACCAGCTTGAACTTTTCCAGGAACTCCGTTTCGTCCACAATGCTGTGAGCCATCTGCGGATCCTTCAAGCACATGTTCAATATGTATGACAAGTACTCGATGCAGAAGTCGTCGGACTCCCTTAGGTAGTACGAGCGGGCCAGTTCCAGGATCCGATCCGCCTGCTCCGGCTCTAAGGTGGCCATGTCTACGCTGTCTAAGAGAGTCGTGAGCAGATACAAAGCGAATCGGCGGATCATCGTGTTGTCCCAGCTGATGAACAGCTCCTTCTCCAGGAGCAATTCCAGCAAGCGATGTTCCCTCAGTTGCAGGATATTCATATCCTGGCGGCGAGCAAACTCCGTTATATGGCTAAACACAGAAATTAGGACGCACTCCTCCAACGAGCTGAGCAGCAGCAGCGCCGTGTCCAGCGTCTTGATCGACACACTCAGCTCCGTGAAGGACTTCTCCTCGGACTTGGCGCGATCCGGATAAACGGTGCGGGGCTCGTAGATGCGCTTCGAAATTCTGGACATATTTGTGGATGATCGGAACTTAACTATTCTTTTTGATTCGACTTGGCATGACGTGACTTATAAAAAAAAGACTCTCAAGTGACAAAAATGGAAAAGTAAACAAGGAACTTTTTAAATTTTCTCAATACATATTTTATTATATTAATCCTTAAGAAAGGTGAGCCGCAGCCAAAAAACTCAGCTTAGGCATTTTTATTTGAATTTCCATTTGCATACTTTATCTAAAATTTCAAAAATATATTTTCTAACTTTTCATGGCACTTAATAAGCCCGAAAAAGATATTATTTCCCCTATTTCCCCTAAAACGATCGTAAATGAAGAGGAAAATGGAAAACTGTAAATCTAAAACTGTAGCTGTAAAACTGTAACTGTTCTTTAACTATTACAAGCCTGTGTTCACAAACTGATTGTGCATCTCCTTTCTGGTCAGGTAAATCCCATTTTGCTCTTATCAAGGGAAAAGGTGGGATGCGCAAACAGTTTCCAGTTTTTCAGTATTTACCCGTCACTCCGAAAAAAATTCGGAATTGCCAGCGCACAAACCTATCGATTTCGTTATGTTTAAAAACCACCCCTAAAATTTCTTTTGAACACCCGGAAAAGTACAGAAAATGCCAGACAGATAGAAAAGTATTCTTTTGATTAAAAATCAGTATGTGCCAATTATTAATAAACGACTTATTTACAAAGAAAATCACCGAGGAGCAACAATTTGATATGCACAAAAATACGTTAAGTTCAAACCGAACTCGATAGGTGCTGTCGTTATCGATCGTACCGATTATCGCTGGAAATACCCTAAATATGCCAGGCGCGTCGCATCGCTAGTTTGAATTTAACAAGCGAACGGAGGTGGAAAGAGGAATGCGCAATAACGCGACGCTTGTTTGTTTCGCCATCGCTTCTTGCACTCTCTCCGCAATTAGAAAATAAACTAATTTCCGGATAAACACAGCTCGAATAGCGCTCGCGCCGACGACGACGACGACATGGCCAGGCCGAAGGCAAGTGGCAAGGAAAGGGCCAATCCCCAGCCCCCGCCAGCATCCACCAAAAGAAAAGGACGCCCCAAGAAGCAAGACAGGGAGAAGGAGAATCGGGAGCAGAGCGTGGCGCCCGCACCCAGCAGCTCATCTGAACCATGCAGAGTCTCAGCTATGGCAGAGGCCATGTACACCATTATGCGGCACGCCGAGCGAAAGGCGTCACTCCACAAGAACTACGTAAAGGAGATGCAGCAACTGTACACGAAGGTGAGGAGTGGTTGTGGCGGTGGCGGCGCCTCCAGGAGCGGAGATTTCTCATCTAGAACTCAAATTAAATTTGTAAAATTAAATTTGTTTTTTAATCTCAATCAATTGCCTTGCAGATGGGCCACCAAGCGTTCCAATCGACGTTCATTGACGTGCTGAAGGCGGTCCTGGAGGCGGACGAGAGCAACACCAATGCAACCATGGCCCTCAACTTTTGCGCCACATTGGTGACCAGCTTCAAATCAGACCACACGCACCCGGTGCTTGGGGCCACCATCCACTGGCTACTCACGGTGAGTGTCTACTGTACCCATACCCCATCCCTTTTGAGATCACAATTGAATTCTTGTGGATTCCTGCGCCCCGCAGACATATTCCAGCAATCCTCACATCCGGTATCGCATGTGCTGCTTCGTGAATCTCATCCTCAAGGAGCTGGGGCCCAATGCCGCCTTGGACGACAAGCAGTGTGACGAAATCCTATCGACGATGCTAGACCGCGTGAAGGATGTGTCGCCAAGTGTGCGCAAGGAGGCCGTGCTGGCCATGCAGCGTCTGCAGATGCCCGACAATCCCAAGGACCCCGTTGTGGTCGCCTACCAGTTTCACCTCTCCGCCGATCCGTCGCCCAGCGTACGGCAGTGCATCATCACGTGCATGGGCCGCAACTACATCACCGTGCCGTACATCCTGCAGCGCCTGTGGGACGTCGACGAGAAGGTGCGCCGGCACACGTACGTGAATATGTGCAACTATCCGGTGCGCTCCTACAAGGTGGCCCAGCGCCTGACTCTGCTCGAGCAGGGACTCAACGACGCCTCGGCCAGCGTGCGCAAGACCGTGACCAACTGCATGCTGAAGGCTTGGATCGAGTCGTACCAGCAAAACTATGTCGCCCTCACGGCTGCCCTAAAGCTGGACTCCGACGAGGAGGAGCTGCTGCGCTTCCGGCGCGTTGCCAAGCAAATGCTGCAGGTGATCTTCGAGAAGACGGACGTCGATCAGCTGACGGAACTGCTGCCCCTGAGTGACGACTGCGAGCTGCACCGCTGCATACCGCGGGAACAACTGACCGTGGAGCTGCTGCTCTACTGGCAGTGCCTCAGCGAGTTTCTGGAGACGCGGGGGGACGAGACGGACGCGGTGCTGCCCGAGCTGAGCGTCTTCTGCAGCTATGTGGAGAAGTGAGTGCCGGCATTTACCAGCTTCCTGCGAAATCGACCACTAAATGAGTTCCTTTCCTTGCAGATTCTGCCTGTTCCAGAAGCCCGACATGGACAAGTTCGCCCAGATCGAGTTCCAGAACATGCTGCTGTCTCTGGTGGAGATGCTGCAGTCGTACGATCTGGGCGACGAGATCGGGCGCGGCAATATGCGGGTGCTGATCACCGGCCTGCTCAAGGACTGCCTGATGGACCACAAGATCGTGTGCGTGCTGGTGCGGTGCACGGAGAAGCTGATCACCGACCTCAACGACCGGATGCAGTTCTTCATCGACATCATCTACGAGCTGTGCGAGCTGAACACCAAGCAGAACGAGTTGATTCACGACCGCAGCCTGATCAATAAGTTGCTGGACGACTTGGACACGCCGCTGAAGATGAAGATTTCGGCGCTAAAGGTCAAGATTCTGGAGCTGGAGGAGCAGGAGGAGAACTTTGTGCGCCAAAAGGAGTACATACGCGCGCAGGCGGTGACCGAAGAGAAGACCGCCGTGTCCGCGGAGTACGCGGACCTGATACGGCCGCTGCTCGAGCGGAGCGGCGTGCTGGAGATGCCCGCCCGACCCAAGCTCTCCAAGCAGGAGCGCATACTGAAGGCCCTCTACACCTCCTACTACATGGTGGCCTCGCCGGTCGTGCACAGGCTGACGCCTGCCCTCTGCCAGCTGTACAAGGACTTCATCTGCCGCCACCTGGCCTCCACCGAGGTGGACATCTTCGAGTGGGCCATGAAGTGCGGCACCACCTTCTGCCTGTTCTACGAGACGTACTGCAAGGAGATGTTCGAGGTGGTGGTGGGGCAGGTCTGCAACAACAACATTCAGCGGCTGTGCGAAACGGCGGCCGGCTGCCTGATGGAGCTGCTGGACCACTACGGCTTGGACTACTTCAACGAGCTGAACCAAACAGGCGGCGGTGGCGGAGGCAGCAGCGTTAGCGGCAGCCAGTTAAACAAGAGCAAGATGCGCCAGCTCTACACGATGCAGGAACTCTTTGACGGCGAAGACGACGGCACCCAGTCGCAGCACAGTGACCAAAACTCTGACATTCTCATGGTGCTGACTCACTTCGTGGACCGAGTGGTAAACAAGGGCCTCAGCCTGGCAATAGTGCGCGGGCTGTGCCGCATGGTGCTCCGCGGACTCGTGGACGATCGCACGGACGTCATGGAAACATTGCTGAAGCGCTACTTCAATCCGACCACCGAGCCCATTGTCAGCCAAGTGCTGGGCATGTTCTTCGAGCAGCTGCTGAGCCGCAAGAAGCAGGCCCTGTTGCAGCCGTGCCTCCTGCCCTGCGTGTGGACCATAATGAGCTGCCACATTGACTCTCAGCTCTGCGCAGTTCAGCCCGATCACCTGACCAAGTTCGTTATCGAAATGACGATGCAAGAGGGCACCACTGCGCAGACCAATATCCACAACAAGATCGCGCTGAGCTTCCTCCAATACATACAGGACTATGTCACGGAGCGCAGGGACATGTGCCGTCTGCTTTCCAAGGAGCTCACCTCCTTGACAGTGAACGTTTGCAACGGGCCGGAGATTAAGGCTGAAATGCTGGAGCTCGCGGACAAGCTGATAGATGTGAGTGCTTTTCTTTGCTGCTTAACTTAAGTATCCTCTTCCTTATTTCCCCACTTTATTCACTTCCCAGAGCGACCTGGATCCGCGCATGACCAAGAATATTGAAAACTTCAAGCTAATGGTTAATGGCAGCTTTGATCCACCGCCCCGCCGCAATCCGGATGATGATGACAGCGACGAGGAGTGCGAAACAGCCACAGTGACGTCGGTAAATGCAGTGCCCGAACAGAGAACTACGGCGCCCCATCTCGAAGAATCCACCGCAGAGCCATCTGCAGCTGTTACAGACACGCCACAAAGTGAGGCAACAGCAATTCCACCAGAAGCAGCTGCGCCTGAACCCATTATCACTACCTTTGGCCAAGACAACATTGTCGGAATCCGTAACCTGCGCCGTTCCCTGGCCATTAGTCGTTCGGAGGCTGATAGTCTGCTTGACTTGCAATCGGAAGACGAATCCGAATCCGAATCCAATGCCGAACCCGAAGCCGTGCCAGAACCAAAACCAGAACCGGAACCTGAGGAAACCGCAGCAACAGAGGCGGTCGAGACTTCAAAGAGGAATCTACGCCGGCCGCAGATGAAGCAACGTCTCGAGCAGGCAATAGCCAGATCATCCGAGACGCCGGAGAGGCAGCCCCCTAGGCACGAGGAATCCTCAACGTCGTCGGAAAGTGAAGGGGCCGCGAGTCCAGCCAGAGGAGATGAGGTAAGAGGTTGAAGAACCGCGACACTCGAACTATTCTAACTACTCAACTCACCCCTTCAGTCAAACGATTCCGAGGTGATCGAAGCCTCGCCCACCGCAGCCTCGCCGCCGGATGACAGCAGGACGTTGCCCAATGCCAGCCACCTTCGCCTGCGATCGCTGCGCACCCGAAAGGGCGCCGGAGCCGGAGCAGCCGCCCAGCCCGCTGCGAACTCCGCTAGCAAAGTGAGTACCAGGCGCTTAGGCTTGCAGCTCTAGGCACCGCGACAGGATTATAGCTCCAGCACTGAAATGACAAGACACACCCTTTATACTTAGTACCTAAGAGAAAAGTTGCAATTAGCATTAACAAATCAACAAATGTTTTCAAAACTGAATACCAAAGAGTTGTTTCCTTTAAGCATTAGTCCAGCACGAACTCCACCGCCACTTAGCTTAGGTTGCCTTGGGTTTTCCATTTCGATATTAAATCTTTTCGTTTGCTTTATTTCCATTAGCAGCGGAAGGTCCTGGCCCTGGAAACGCCTCTCCGAAACGGACGGAAGAGGGTGCTCAGGCGAACGCCGTCCGATCCACGCTCTCGCTCCCTGCGCTCCAGTGACTCGGCCGCTCGCTCGCCCCGTATTTCCCCACTGCGCAAGCAGCAGCGCCTGGACGAGACGAGTTCGCGGCGAAAGGCGACGCAGCAGAAGAATGCGAACAGTCCCACGGATAGTACGTCCTCCGTTAAGGAGAACAGAGTGCCGCCCACGATTGTCATTGATTCGAAGTCAACCTACGAAGCCGAATCCGAGTCGGAACCCGAACCCGAACAAAGGCCATCGACGTCCACGTCCAGACAACCAATCATCGCCAAGAAGCTTAGATCGTCTCGAAGCGGGCTCATCGGCACCAGCACGAGCACCCCAAAGATAACGACACGGAACTCTGCACGCGCCCACCGGATAAGCACACATGTCATGACCCGGAAGCGGATGTCGCTCGAGATGAACCTCAGTGCCGGCCAGCTGCAGTCCACGCCCAAGCGAGTGACGCGGGCGGCGCCCACATCCGTGAGCGAGCACAAGACGCGTAGTAGTAGTCGCCGGAAATAGCCTCCAGCAACCAGCGTAATGTTGTATCCACTTTCGTTGTGTGTTCCATGTTCGTTCGTTAGTTCGTTCGCGTTTACAAGCTTCAGTTTAGAGTTAATAACTTTGCGTGAGTTTTTATTGTGTACAATATGTGTAAATTATATAGTTTCAAATATAAATATAGCGTTGAGTAATTTAATCAATGTGTAGGTCGCAGTGTAAAACTAAAACATAAATATACATATGAAAATCAAACGATTTGTCAATGCTCTTTCTTGGTTTCCGATAGGAAACAACATGGGAGACCGACGATGGCGGACAGAAAATATCTACACTGATATTTCATGCTAAGGATGATATACAAATTGGTAAATTATACTTATTCGAGGGCTATGTAAAAGGTAACTTTCCCTATTTTTTTTCGACTGTACAACATGGTTTATTAATGTCTTATTGTACATAATTTGAAAGGTCGATTCTTTGTCTATTTATCAACATAATCATCTTCTCTGTCAATTTATTTGTGGAGCCTCATAATAAACTTTTGGTAGCCCGACTCGAAGAACTCCTCGGTCACTGGTGACGTGATCGTGAACGTCTGTTCGGCCGCTGTTAAATTCTCTACTCCACAAAGGGACTTATTGAACAGAAATGCAGTTTTCCCCATACATTGTAGTCAATTCTCGATAAATCTTCACAGGTTTCACCGATTTCGCAATGAAACAAACGTAAGACAGAGCGGATTTCGCACTTAGCGGCGGAAGCGATCGGAGGATTCATTTCTATTGGCTGTCAAACCGACACTGAGCGTCGCAGAAACTTGATGGCACGTATAGAAAGTGGGAGGCCTAAGCTCCACGGCGGTGCTGTCAAAAGTTGCGTAGCACCTATCCTTGCGAAGCTATCGCTGTGGGAAAGTTACTTGTTACATAGCCCTCGTAAAAATGACAATAATAATAATAATAAATATTGGGGAGATTTCCCGACAGAGACTTGAGGCACTGCGACCGAGTGGTCTTTTGCGCCTTTATTTCTCCCTACTGAGACAAGAGTTGCTCAACCTCCCTTATGAAGGCTAGCTGATCTCTTGTCGAGGCTTGCCTGATCTGTGTAGCTGTCAAGAGCTCACTATGCAGGTGCC
>JAEIHY010018012.1:0-41479 GCA_018904565.1 Drosophila tsacasi | reverse complement strand
TGTATTTTGCTTTGATCGTGACGTATGGATCGTGACGTCACGCAGGAGTACATCGCTCATCCGCCTAGGTGGCGACGGGTTTGAAATTTGCAATTGCTCATACGCCTAGGTGGCTTTTTGATGATAGTACGAAAATAAAGATACAAATTTAGCAATAATGGCAATTTAAAAAAGAGAAGGAAAACAGCCAAATATATATTTTAAAATATTATATTTTTAATAATTTTAAATTTTTTCCTGCATCTGAATTTTCAAAACAGAGAAATTTTAGGGATGAAAATGCCAAAGTGACAGCGATTAATTATGAACTCGCTCATACGCCTAGGTGGCCGCACTTTTTGATGATAGTTCGGAAATATAGATACAAATTTAGCAATAATGGCAATTTAAAAAAAAGAAGGAAAATAGCCAAATATATATTTTTTAAAATATTATATTTTTAATAATTTTAAATTTTTTCCTGCATCTGAATTAAAAAAAAAAAATTTAGGGTGGGAAATGCCAAAGTGGCAGCCTTACCGTTTTCTTCCGCCTTTCATGAATGTTCTGCACCTTCCATGCCTATAATTTTTAAAAAACACAGCCACACTGATCGCATTTTGCGGATTCGGTCACTCTTCGCGTGGAAATAAAATATTGCAAATCGCTAAGTTTATTTAAATAACAACAACAAATTAGCAGACGCGGCTACAAATTCCGCAGCCTCTTGCCCGGAGCGTCGACAGTTTCCCATTCTTCGCGAAAAATACGGAGTGAAAATGAGACCGCTTTAAAGTGGAAATTCCGAGTCGATTGCCGCACGACGACGTCATCGTCACACACACACACGCACCGAGACACCGACACACACAACGACACTAAGGTGCTCACCGAGAATTCATTGAGATTGTTGTAAATTATGAAAGCAATTTATCAAACGAGCCCCGAGCTGGAAACTGGAAATCGAAGGAAGAGCGACAGAAGCGAAGGAAGAAGAACAGAGACTTGAACTGCGGAAGAAAGGGAGAGATTAACGCCTCGATCAGCAGATACACAAAGAGAGCGAGAGAGAGAGAGCGCTGTGCCCATGTACTTGTTGCTGGATAGTTGACCTTTGGGAGCGCCATAACTTAAATCTCGAGTGTTTCTGTGTAAGTACGCTAATTAATTCACGAATAAAATGGCAAAACGCTTAATGGCAAGCTCATCGTTATAAAGTGCCCAAGGCGAAAGCCGCAACAACGGATAAAACAGCAACAGCAACAGCAATGGCAGAGAACTATAGCTCTTGGAAGGTTAAGAGACCCATTAGCAGCGCCTGCCAAGGGTCAACGTATTACTAATCAACGACATACATAGTGCTTATATTGCTTATCGGCCAAAGGACGCCCATATTTCACATTCATTCACTGAATATTTTCGGGAAAAACTTTCCGCTGCGAAAGCACTTCTAGCTGTTGTTGTTTTCGCTTTTCCCTATTTTTTATTATTATTATTTGGCCTGTCATGCGTGCGACAAATATTAAAAAAGACACGAGGAGGGAAAGATATAGGAGGAGATGCCGACGCTATATCCGCCGAGCGACAATCTACGAAAATAAACACACACGAGCCAGCTGAATGGCCTCCGCCCCCTGCCATACGGCCCCCTTCCGCTCTGATTTTACGCCCATGACCATGTTTTGGTTTCATTTTCCATTTTTCAAAATAATACCACAATACACACACGCAAAAATAATGACTTTCCTATAATAATTTTGAGGATTTCGGCCTTAATTGTTTGCGTTTTCAGCAACCGTTTGCCATTCGTTTGGATGCAGAGAGAGAAAAGATTGTAAATAGTTGGGTAGTTCGAACTTTTCGTTACTAGGAAACTTGCAGAGATTTGAGATATTATACTGTAGCTTTACTTTTCTTAAAAAACTTGTTATTTGTGAGTAATTAGTGGAGGAAAAAGGCCTTGGCCACCTGATTCTATTTACTTTTCCTTCCCAAAGAAAGCTGCTTTGTAATGCATAATTTTTTTATAGAAAACTGCAATTCCTTTTAAATGGGACACCGACACCTTGCTTTCCGTATTATTTCAGCTGTAAATATTTAGTTATTCTCCTTGCTTTCGCTGTGTGTATTGTTGAACGCAAACGTTTGTTTATGCATTCGAACGTGTCTGTCGGGTATTTAGGATTCCCATATGCAAACAATCGAAATTATGGTTAGGCTGTTTTTGTTACCTGTTTGGCCTGCATTTCGGAACTTCGTAATGAGTGATTTCATGAGATTTCGGCCGATTTCCCTCGTATTTGCATGCACTTGTGCACGGTTTGGGAGTCGACCGTTTCACAGTTTGGCACTCACTGCGTGCTAATTACTATTCTCGATAAAAGCTTAGTGTTTGCCTTGGTGCCGTTGTTGTTGCTGTTGTTGTTGTTGTCGTTGATGTTGTAGCTTCTCTTCATTGCGCAAACAAAAGATAAGCCACACAATTGCTAGTGGGCAGCAGCTGCTCGAAAGCTCGCAAGTGTCGGGCAAGAAGGCGAACGTGCCAACTGCTGCTCCAATGCTAAATCATTCGCTCATTGGCTCAAGCCCATCTCACACTGACTCATCACCCATTGAAAACAAGAACACAAAAACAGAGAAACACTCACCATTTCGCATTACTCGAGCTGCCATTGAAAGCGTTGCCTGTTGTTGCCTTTTGTACAGTTTGAGCGGCACTGCAATAAGTGGTTTTCTCCTCCGCAGAGAGCAGTATGGACACCCGCATCGAGCTGGAGCTCCAGCCGGTTGGCCAGGAGGAGAAGGAGCAGCAGCAGCAGCAGGAGCAGAAACAGCAGGATGACACAAAGCCCCAGGAAACGCCGGAGGCTGAGGAAAACCAGCTGCAGCGAAAGAGCCTGCTAACGCCCGTTAAGATCATTAATACCTCGAACCAGTCACCCACTGGCAGCTCCATTCAGGACCTGGAGGGCACGCCGCGGACTCCAAGAACGCCGCCCCCGATGAACATGCAGCCGGGCACATCCCGACAGCTCTTCCGGGACGCCGCTCTGGCCCACGGTGGCCAGGAGTCCACGGCGCTGCTGCAGCACGAGCTGAGCAACATCGCTGCCACCCAGACACCAGTCACGAGGATCCGTAGTGCCAGCTCCACGCTGGATGCCAGTATTTCGCGAAACCCCTCCACCACCGGGGGCAAGCATGAGAAAAAGATCGGCCACCGGCGAGTGGCCGAGGGTGGCGAGGTGACCTACAAGAAGATCCAGTCCAAGCAGATCATGGGCTCCATACAGCTGGGCATCCAGCACACGGTGGGCAGTCTGGCCAGCAAGCCAAAGAGGGATCTGCTGATGAACGATTTCATGGAAATGGAGACCATTTCGTTTCCGCCAGATGGTTCCTCCATCACACCAGCTCACCACTACAGCGATTTCCGGTTCAAGGTGTACGCGCCGATTGCCTTTCGCTACTTCCGGGATCTGTTTGGAATCGCGCCCGACGACTTCCTCATGTCCATGTGTGCCTCGCCGCTGAGAGAGCTCTCCAATCCGGGAGCTTCCGGCTCTATATTTTACCTGACGGACGACGACGAGTTCATCATCAAGACGGTGCAGAAGAAGGAGTGCGAGTTTCTGCAGAAACTGCTGCCCGGTTACTACATGAACCTCTCGCAGAATCCCCGAACCCTGCTGCCCAAGTTCTTCGGACTCTATTGCTTCCATTACAACTCGAAGAATGTGCGACTGGTGGCCATGAACAACCTGCTGCCATCGGATATCAAGATGCATGCCAAGTACGACTTGAAGGGCTCGTCCTTCCGCCGCAAGGCCTCCAAGGCGGAGCGCCAGAAGGCGAGTCCCACGTTCAAGGACCTTGACTTTGCCGAGCACCATCCCAACGGCATTTTCCTGGAGACGGACAATTACACTGCGCTGATGAAGACCATTCAGCGGGATTGCATGGTGCTGGAGAGCTTCCAGATCATGGACTACTCGCTGCTGGTGGGCATTCACAATTTGGACCTGGCCGCCAAGGAAAAGAGGGAGGAGCGTATTCTGAACGCACGGGCCAAGCTGCAACGAAAGGAGAGCGCCACCCAGGGTCCCTCATCCCTGAACCCCGATGACGACGCCCCGGAGGCGGATCAAAATCAGCTCCATACGGTGGCCTCATACGCATCCATTCCGGGCACATCCACTGGGACTGGAGGATCAGCCTTGAATCGCACTCGCAGTATGAACCGTCAGCGTTTGGTGGCTCATTCCACAGCTCTGGAATCGATTACAGCTAAGATGGATGTGCCTCTGGAGGAGGACGACGATGTGCCCTCGGGCGGTATACCCGCACGATCCGAGAATGACGAAAGGTTGATCCTTTACATTGGCATTATCGATATCCTGCAGTCATATCGCCTGGAGAAGAAGCTGGAGCACACCTTCAAGAGCATCCTGTACAACGGGGACACGGTGTCCGTGTGCCGGCCCTCGTTCTACGCTAAGCGCTTCCAAGACGCCATGGCCAAGCAGGTGTTCAAGAAGACGCCCACATTTCCACTGAAACATTCCCCCTCCAAGCGCAAGACCTCAGCCACACAGCTGCTGCGCTCGCCAGCCTCGCGCCTGCCCCCACTCAGCACGCCGACGAATGTACGGCAACCGGTCCTGACCATGCTCTCCGGTATGTCGACACCACCGCCGGCCTTCGACGACATCTCCGAGGAGGACATTACCGCAGCCTCCACAACGACGCTGCAGCGTCAGCAAAGACAAAACGGCAACAGCCAATCGAACAACAACATCCACGGCGAGCTGGAGGAAGCCCCAGCAGGTGGCAGCAGCACGACGGGCGGAAGCGGGGAGCCCAGCAGCACCTATCACACCCAGTACTCCTACGACGGCTCCGTACAGACGGGCAGCGCCCTGACCAGCGACTTTAGCGATGATGAGTCGACGGGGCCCGGATTGAGTGGCTCCCGTTCGCCGCTGAATCGCGCCCACCACAGCGTCCAGGTGACGACGGGCTATGTGGAGCAGCTACTCTCGGCGCCAGAGGGCGAGCCAGAGCAGGTGCATGCAGATGTCAACGGGAGGGTCACGTCGTCGACCACCACGATGACGACGACCACAAGGACGGCTCACATTCAGGGGCCCAGCTACACGTCCACGCTCGTGCTCAACGACCTGCCGCGCTGAGACTGGAAGCGGGACTGGCATTGGGTGTACATGCTCCTCCAGCCAGGATGCATGTGTGTACAGCCCTCGGGTATGTGGGCTTGTAAGGTGTAAGCGCCACCCTCCCATTTCGAAAAAAATACTGAAAGCGAGCTCGTTTATCTTGATTAAACACAAAAACCAAAAACGAATACGTATTCGATATTAAAATTTATGTGGCGCCTGTGCTAATTGACTGCCAACCAGCCACGCCTCTCAGCAGCCGCCGCCCCCTCTGCACCAACACACACACACACACACATACAGCCTAGGAAAATTTATAAATATTATTTGACTTCACGATTTTTGGTTGTTCTTTCTGTTTTTTTTTGTTTTTTGTAAGAGCGTGGCCTTAACTGAACTTTGTTTTAAATTTCGAAATCATTGTGAACGGGAATCGAACTACTTAGACAAGATTGAGATGGTCTGGAAAAAGAAGACGAGGAGAGAACTCAGTTATTGTCTTTATATATAAATATATGTATGTTGCTGTATTATAAAGTGCGTTTACGTATTCTAAGATGCTCATGTAAATAAACGAAACGATGAATAAATATGCGTATATACATTTTACACGTCGGATGGAGTGTCCTTCGGGGGTTGTCCGGGCGTTGACACATATTGGATGGAGGAGCTCCGTCTGCGGCTGACCATAAATCACTTAATGATTTTCAATGTTGCTATTAAGCACCGTTAATTTTTATCGCCTTGCAGCATTGTTAAGCCGCTCGGCCGTTCCACCATCCCGCCAGCCAGCGTCAATTGTGCAATATTTATTGGGCCAGCGAAAAGGATTTCGCAGGCTCGAAATTGTAATGTGGGCATGAAGCTAACAGAGCTCTCCATTAATTAGCCCATGGCCCAGGGACAGTGATTTCCATTTGTGTACCCCGTGATTCGGGATTTCGAAGGGGGGGCTTAGTGATATATGAACGTGGATTGGAAGCTGAGAGGGGTCTTAAATGGAGAAATTATGGCCTATTAAACTGAGCTATTTTTGTTGTTATAAAGTACTTAATTATCCGTTGAAGATAATTAAATTTTTGGGGGGGAGGAAAGTCAAGATCAGTATGTTAAATTATAACTTGAATTAAATATTTAAAAAATCTTCAATTAAGAGGGATACATTTTTGTATAATCTATAAAAATATTGGGATTTTCTATAGTTTTAATAAGATTATTTTAAAATAATAAGCAATTTAGAAGTCGACCCTTCACCTCCAAATGGAAAATAATTGTTATTACATAAAATTATGCAAAAAAAACAATATTATTGCGAAATACTTTAGAAACATTTAATATTTTTTCACATTAAACTGCGAGTGGGCAGCAAATATTTGTTGGTTTTTATTGTCGTGCTTTTTGTACTAATTGAATATAATTTTAATTAATTGCTTAATGAATTCGATAAATATGCGTGTGCGGCGAAGAGTGTGTGCCTATGTGTGCGTGCGCTGACCAAAGGGAAAAGTGCAGATGAAAAAATACATTTCGTCCTTTATTTATTTCGTTTTGTTTACTTGAAACAAGCACTTGGTCAATATTTGCACTGAGAGCGAACGGGAGGGAGGAGAGCCAGCAGTTGACCAAATGCCACATTTGTGGGCCAAAAAGAGTGAATGATGGAGAGAGAGAGAGTGGGACATAGGTCAGAGTTCACTGGGCATGCAAAATAAACTTCCCCACTCATGCATAACACAAATAGTTGCACACTCCCCCGTCCCGAGGTGCTGCCAACAAGTCCCTTTCTACGCAAATACATCCATCCATAAATGTGTATGCTGTATTATGTAATTATGGCGAAAACAAAGTTTAATAAATATGTAAACTGCAAAGTGCAAAAACCACGGAAAATTAAACAAAATAAAACACGAGTTCGTTGGGTTTGCGATGTCACACGAAAATTGTTTTGCAGCATAATTAGTTTATTCCATTTGCATAATAGAGACCCGATGCCGCACACTGAATGCTTTGTCCAGTTGGTTCCATCTACTCCAGTCCATTCCCAGTCCATTCCCATGACCACCACCATGGCCCCCCAGAAATTCATTTGCATTTCCAGCAACCAGCCAGGTGGAGCGCCCCTTCTTTATGCTTATAACTCAACAGATTTGGCCTGTAAAATCTGCATAAATGCCCACAATTTGGGGCATTCACATCAATTATTTAGAAATTATTGCACCGTAATGTATACAGTGGAACAGTTGGACGCCCGGCCGGCCATATGCCAAATATCATTTTGATGGCCCCGAGACTTGCTTTGGTCTTCTCCAACCTTCCAGCAGCATCTCCTTAAATCACTCGAGTCGAGCTGAACATTTAAAATGGGAGCGGGTCCCGGGGCTAGGCGTACACAGTATTTCATTGATTAAAATAATGATTTGTATCAGTTTGGGCGGAAATTTAATTTTTTTGTAACGGATATTACGCCAGTGTTCAGGCATGTGTGTATGCTGTCTGCTGCCTCTGTGCCTCTTTGTCCCTCCACTCTTTCCGGGAGGAATGACCCCGGAATAACCCGGGTGTATTGGCAATGAATCCAGTCCAGCCAAGCGGCAATTGCATTAAATTTAATGAATTTAAGCCTGTTAAACGAATGAGTCCAATTTATTTAAATGATGGACACTACTGATTTCCTCCTCGTTTCTCTCCATTTCAGGCATGTCCTTCCAGCGCAGCTACAGCAAGGTGTGGTGGGGCTCGGAGCAGTCCTCCCTGACCAGCGGCGGCTTCTACTCGAGCTTCAATGGCAGTTCGCACTCGTCTGGTTCGCAGAGGCAGCCCTCCTCCCTCGGCCCCCTCGGCAATCTCTCCTGCATACAGGAGGTGGAGGACGAGCAGAATAGCTCCAAGCTCTCCTGGCACAAGCACGATAGTCCCGGCAGTCTGCGCAGTCAGGTGAGCATACCGTTGCAGTCCATTTGATTGTACATCCCGAGGCGTTATTCTAATTTAACTCGAGGATAGCTCCGATTAGTGGGAGTCTTTAAGAAGCTTAAGCTTTCATTATGTATTAATGCGGATTCCGGAATAATGCATTAATGAACTTAAATACCTTTTCCTTAATTAATTCAAATTAATTTCCCACAGGATTCGGGCTTTTCGGACAATGAGGAGTCACATCAGTTGCAGCATCGGCAGCCATCACTGTCCCCGCAATCCCCGCAGTCGGACGACAAGCAAACGCCCACGGCCACGCCCACCTCGGTGCGTTCAGTAGCCACGCCCCCAACTGTGGTGCGTCGCGTGGGCAACTCAGCCTTCTACTCACCGCTGATCAGTGTCTCCCGCCGGATTTCATTCACCAGCGGCCAAAAGACGCCAAAGGCGAAATCCGGCGAGAACGAGGATGAGGAGGAGGATGCTGTGGATGCAGAGTTGGCGGCTAGCCGCAGTCGGCTTTTCGAGCAGCTGGATAGCATGAAGCTGGACGACGGGGCGGAGCCTGTGACGGCAGAGGAGTGTTCACCGACGCCGCCACGTCCGGCGATAAGACGCCGTCGGCGAGTTATGCGAAAAGCCAAACCGGAACCGGAAGAGGGTTCGGCCAGCGAGGAGGAGCAGGAGCCGATTTCGGAGCCACCGCCGCCATACAATAACGAAACCGTTTACTTGGGCGAGGCACCACCGCCGTACAACAATGAAACCGTGACCTTTGGCACCACAGAACGGGACGAGACCCTTCAGGCACAGCCCTCGCCCCTGAGAGTTAGTGCTCTGAGGTTCACGGCCAGCACGAGTACGCCAAAGAGTCGCTCGAGGATCGCAAAGAAGACGAGAAAACACCCCGAGCCGGTGGCCAGCTGGATGCAGGAGCAACGCTGGGCCGGAGAGCCGGAGGTGATGTGCACCCTGCAGCACAAGTCCATTGCCCAGGAGGCGTACAAGAACTTCACCATCACCACCAGTGCGGTGTGCAAGCTGGTGCGGCAGCTCCAACAGCAGGCTCTGTCGCTTCAGGTGCACTTTGAGCGCAGCGAGCGGGTGCTCAGCGGACTGCAGGCCAGCTCCCTGCCGGAGGCCCTGGCCGGAGCCACGCAGCTGCTCTCGCACCTGGACGACTTCACATGCACGCTGGAGCGCCGTGCGATATTCTTCAACGATGCCAAGATCGAGAGGCGGCGCTATGAGCAGCACCTCGAGCAGATCCGGACGGTGAGCAAGGACACGAGGTACTCCTTGGAGCGGCAGCACTACATCAACTTGGAGTCCCTGCTGGACGATGTGCAGCTCCTGAAGAGGCACACCCTGATCACGCTGCGCCTGATCTTCGAGCGATTGGTTCGTGTTCTGGTGGTCAGCATCGAGCAGAGTCGCTGTGATCTGCTGCTCAGGGCCAACATCAACATGGTGGCCACCTTGATGAACATCGACTACGATGGCTTTGCCTCCTTGTCCGATGCCTTCGTCCAGAACGAGGCAGTGCGAACCCTCCTGGTGGTGGTCCTGGATCACAAGCAGAGTTCTGTCAGGGCCCTGGCTCTCCGAGCTCTGGCTACCTTGTGCTGCGCCCCTCAGGCCATCAATCAGCTGGGCAGCTGTGGCGGCATTGAGATCGTCAGGGACATTCTCCAGGTGGAATCCGCCGGCGAGAGAGGAGCCATTGAGCGGAGGGAGGCGGTTTCCCTACTAGCCCAGATCACCGCCGCCTGGCACGGACCGGAGCACCGAGTGCCGGGCTTGAGGGACTGTGCCGAGAGCCTGGTGGCCGGCTTGGCTGCCCTCCTGCAGCCGGAGTGCTGTGCCCAGACACTGCTCCTCTGTGCGGCTGCTTTAAATAATCTGAGCCGCATGGAGGCCACCTCACACTACTCCATTATGTCAAACGAGGCAATCTTCCGCTTAATTGACACTTTAGAACACCAAAGCTGCGGCACGACTGTCTTTCTCTATGTAAGTAGCTCTGAAAGTGTTTTCAAATTATTTAAAATGAAGAATTTAGTATAATGCTATGTTCTTTATTATTTTTGATGCCTGTAAAAATTAGAAAATAAGCTCAATTATATAGTTTAGCGGCATTTATTAATTCATAAAGGGAATGTTTATATTTCCCCTGAATTTCTTTATTAAATTCAAGCTAATATCAAACAAAATCCCCACAAAACATGCAGTTTTCCGATAAAATTTTAATTTCCTGACATAAATTACCCTCTCATGTGCAGCATTGCAATCAACAATTAATATTCTCTTAATAAACAAATTTACTGCATAGCTATTAATATATTACAGCGCAAAAACGGCAACTAGTTTAAATTCAATTGGAAGTAATCACCAATCACATATTAGAAATCACAAATTTAACTTATGTCCCGGATGAAATTTAATTAAAATTAAATGCTTTGAATATCTTGAATTTAAAATGGAAAATTTTAAAGATTTTCAGAGAATATTAAAGCTTTGTTCATTGAAACAAATAAACCTCTCTTTATACGTATACATTTATCCCTGTGTGAACCTGACCTTGGGTGGGGAGCCGCCCGAATCGATTTCCTGCAATTTTTTGGGCAATTTTATTGAAAGCTTCTCGGGGCGCTGGCTCGTAAAATTTATTTGTGCATTTGCAAAGCAATTTTTTCGCAATCTTGGCCACGATTTTTCATTTGGCCAGCCCGAACACACACACAGACACACATGTAGATATCCAACCCACTTTGAGTTGCTTATTTTTTACTCATCAACATTTTTCGCCCCTCTGCTTCATTTCATCCGCACAGGAGCAGATCGTTGGGATGCTGCACAACATGTCGCTGAACAAGAAGTGCCACAGCCACTTGGCCAACGGCGTCATCATAAATTTCATCACGTCCGTGTACCAAACGGAATTCTACAAGACCTACGGCTCACGTGCGGAGAGCGATGCCCAGCGCCGCAGCATCAAGACCATCCTGCACACGCTGACGCGCCTGGCCAGCGACTCGCCCACACTGGGAGCGGAGCTCCTGGAGCAGTGGCATCTGCCGGATCTGCTGCGCCAGTCCCTTGCTCTCAAGCCCCAAGCCGCCGCCGCCACTCTGCCCTCGCCCCAGCAGCAGCAGCCGCTTGGCTACTTGGACAGCAGCCACGGCCGGGATGTAACTCAGCTGGCGCGGCAACTGCTCGGCGTCCACCAGCAGGAGCAGCAGCTGCTGGCCACTCCCACGCCCGTCGCCACCTTCTCCAGTGGCCACCAGACGCCCGAGGCCCAAACGCAGACCAGTTCCAGTGCCAACTCGAAAACCAAGGCCAAGTCGTCGTCGACGACGCTGCTCAAATTCAATTTAACACGTCAGGAGAGTTTCGTCTAGTTTTCACCACCTGAGTAGAGGTTTTCGGAAGGATGAGGGAGTTTGGAGAATCGGCTAGAGCTACACAGAGAGAAAATATAACATATATACCATATATCATTTATTATATAGCCATATTCTGCAAAACTTTCCTTGAAGTTTGTTGTTATTATTGTTTCTACGTACCAAAATGTTAAAAACATATATTTAAAGTCAAGTACATTATCCTTGTAAGTAATAAGGCACTATAAAAAAAAAGATGCGTAACGCACAGCCTCACTATTAATTAATTCAAGCATTAATCCTAATATGTGGCTGTGTGTTACTCACCTTTTATTTAAATTAAATACCATAATTTCCTCGAGCCACTCATTGTTTCTGTACCATATAATAATATATTCCAAATTGGTCCCTTTTTTTGCAAACATTTTCTCTCTGTGCAGACACGTCCCTTGGCCGGACACAAGCCGGAAACGCAGACGTGCGTCAAGTGTTATTACTTTGTCTAGGATGTTGCGTGACCCGTTTGGCCTCGCTCCCGCCTCTCCGCCATTCGGTTCGATGTTATCCTTGCTGCTGGATGTAAACGAAGTAATTTTTATATTTCCACTCAGGCAAACAAAACAAACTGAGGGGGCGGAAAAGTGGGCGGAGCGAGCAACAAAATAAATAGAAATACAATTTTTGTTTGGTTATTTTTCTGTTGCCGAGGCAACTTTGGTATTCTTGTGTGCTTATAACAAAAATGCTCTTAAAGTGCTTTCTCTCTCGGCAGCCAGATTTGTTTTATGTTTTATTCAATGCAAATGCAACTTTGACATTTTGCATTCTCATTGTAAATATTTCCCCCGATCCCAGTTCGAAACCAAAATACCCCCATACGGCTGGCAACTTAGAAACCAAAAACTCGGAAAATTCCTCAGCAGTAGAAGCGAGGTCCTTTGTGCCAAATAAACTGAGAAGAGAAAAAATGCAAGCAATTTGTTTGTTCTGTACTTAAAGCAATTGTATTGCATAACACTGTATTATATATGTATGTACGCCTTCCACACTAAGTTTATTATAAGACTATATATTAAAATTACACTTTACACTTTGCTAACATTGTAATTATTGCGATGAAATAAAACGTTGAGTTGTTTAAACTGAAAACCTAAAGTGAGTTGTTTTTGGCTTGAAATGGGATATTTTTTATGCATTTTTGGGGATAATTGTTTAATAGTTTGTTAGACAAAGATGATGCTGGTATATAAATACACAAATAAAATAAAATAAGAGAAAGCACAGTAATATATACTATATAATTATTTAAATATATTATTTATTATGAAATTTCCCTGTGTTTAGCTTACAACTTTGCCTATAAAAGAAAGAATTTAAATATCAACATATTTTCATGTTTATAAAGTCAAAACAAAAGATTGCTGTAAACGTTCGTTGGATTTATACTCTAATAACAAGGAATTACGGACAAATTCAAGAACACAGAGCACTGCTAAAAGCTGTTTTGGTTTCCCCTGACTGGCTCGGACCTTAGTTGTATTTTATTCTTTTGTTCACAACATTATGTGTGCTTTGTAGCAGTAGAACAAGCTTACGGTGGTTAGACATACTTTTACTGTTATCCCTGTCCAGGCTACCCGCTACTCCTTGCCCTGCCCCTTCGGCAGTGGTTCACGGGATATTCCCACATCGCCCGGAGTCCAAATGAAACATACAAAAGTAAATACTGCACTGATCGCTATCTCGGCGTGGAAATCCACAGACTCCACAGATAACCACCCACCGACACTCTCGCACTTTATCGGACATTGGAAATCAGAGCTTAGTGTGTGTTAGCCATCCTGCCAGTATGTGTGTGAGTGGCAGGAGACAAGCGATTTACTCCGGAATCAAAGCCAGAAGCGTTCGGTGAAAGGAAAGTTAAAGTTAAAGTTGTAATGCCATTAAACGATTTTAAATTAGTTTATTATAATGTAGAAAAAAGGTTGAAGTATTAGTTAATATCTATAAAAGTAATGCTTTACGGAAACTACATAAAATCATGTTATTTTAATTAAGCTCTCTAGATAATTAAACTAAAATAAAAAGGCTCAAAGTAAAGTTGACTTGATTGATTTTTTTCATTAATTTAATATAAACTTATTTAACACTTACATTTTTACCAATAAATATATTCAAGATAAATTTAAAAAGTTAAATAAGTTAAGAATAGTGAAATATTACATTTGTCTCCACATTATAGAGAATCCATTACTATTTAAAATGGAATGCTAAGAACTCGCACAGTAAACCAAAGAAAATTCTGCATTTTTTGTAGAATTTTTCCATTTTATTTTGATATTCTGTATTTCCTGTAGAAATGTTCTCTTGCTTTCATTTAAAACAAAAATATTTTTAGCATAATTTAACATTTTAAGAAACGAGACGAAGTTTTCACAGACTTTATATTATCAAGCAGTTCTAAACCGTAAAATATTTTACCTCTACGTGAATTGAATAACCTGTGAGCCATCGAAGCGAATCCATCCATATTTTATCTCGGCTTAGATTTCCGATTTAAATAGGGTGCCTCAAACTATGCAAAATGCTTTGGCCCGGCTAAGATGTCAAAAAGCATGCCAACTCTACAACCCATTGAGCCCCGACTCCGCTCCACCAATCCTTGCCTGCCGATATCCGAATCGGGCATAAACAAGTTCTTTAGAGTAGATTGAAGTTTTATAATGCTGGCATATTTTGCATGGCTGAGCCTGGAATGAGGGGAGATGCCATGGCTGTGTGTAAGTTCCCATTGAAATGTGCCGCACACAAGCGGAGGGAATCCTGAGACCCTGTCTCGAGCTTGAGTGTGTTTGCTTGTGGCATGCGGAATGCCCGACTCAGATCCAAAGTGTTGCGGCATTTGATGCCTTCTGTGTGTGTTTGTGTGCGTATTATGACAAGTATGGCTGACATATGCGAGTGGGGAAAGGGGAAATAGTAAAGAAACGGGATCTTAGCCAGAGGTGCACACACAGGACATCTGCGACGAAATGTCCGGGACCAAAACTTTTTCCATGAACACTTTTGCAGTAAACTTTAACGGCCACTCGCTGAGGGCATTCTTTGTGTGAGTAGTAATATATATTAAACTTTATTTAATACAGGTATTATTTTATTTAATATATATAAAATATATGCGTTTTGAACTTAGAGATTAAACTAGTATTTCAAAAGGGGTTTAAGGGTAATGATTTTATTATATCTATTATCCCGAAATCCTAATTTAAATACATATTTGTAACATATGGGACTTTATTTTTATTAATTCTATTATTATGATTTTAGATCCTTAGAGCTGTCGTGTCCCCTGCCTTCACGTGATCATCTCTCTGCTTTGACACATAGACAGCCCGTCGTCATATCGGGAGCGACCCATTGACCTCGGCTCCAGTCTCCAGTCTAAAGCCCGTTTATCGTGCCCGGCTTATCTATATGTGTGCTCCATAGGTGAGTGGCTAGGAACGGGTCTGAGGCGCTGCTTTCATGATTTTTATGGCATTTGTTGCTGGTGCAGGAAGTGCCTTTAGTGATTTCCGCATGTGCCCCGCCTCGGCCCTGTTTACACAGCGAGCATATTGCGGTTGACACATTTTGTGCGTTTATGTTTTTGAAATGTGTTCGCTTTTCCTCTTTTTTTTTTTTTTTTTGCCTTTTTACTTTTCTTTTTTCTATTCTGTGTTTTCTATTTTTCTGGTTTCTGTTTTCCTTTCACCAACGACTTTAAAGTGCCCGAGACCGGAATAAAAACGCTTCAGACAAACGCCATGAAAAATGCATGGCTGGAGGGCAAGGAACGGGCGGGTGGGAAACACGTCCCGAAGAGGCAAAAGCTGGCAAGTGAAGCGTAAACAAACGATTTCTGGAACAATTATGGGCTAAATAGTTGGGAGAGCGGTGCCGGGGACTAGTTCTTGTGTCATAATTAGGGCCTTTTGCACGTGCTCAGGGCGGCGGCAACGCGGCGATAACGGTTGGCCCGAAACTTTCCCGACCACTATCAACAGCTAAAAGCGTTAAAAGTTGCCACTTGGGCGAAAGTTGCACCTCCGAAGCGCCGCCAGTGCAACAATGATGGTGCAACAGTGGCAATCAGCCGGGGAAACTCCGCGAAGCCACAACAAAGGGCGGCGGCACCACGAAGCCAAGTTACTCTGTCAGAGCTGAGGATGGATCTACTCAGTTGAGTTTGTGTCTGAAAAAGCCTGTGGATGGATTCCCTGCACATGGCCCTGGGAAAGTTCCAAGTCGTCCTTTGCAGGTAAATTGTTTAGGAAATAAAGTTGGCCCTACGACTTGTTTCTGGATTATTTATGAATATCTGTATTTATTTCGATGGGTGAGTGCTTACGGAAAATAGTAAACAATATTTTGATGCAATAACAATATTCATCGAATAAAATAAAAACTTATTTTCAAAACAAATTTAAATCATTACAAAAATTTATGTACTTAAGTAGCACCGGCCTTGGCTGAGAGTTTGTTCTAAGTTCATTGCCAGGATGAACTCTCAGCCTCTCGCGCAGAGGTGCATGCCCTGGCTGGGAGATAATAGGGCCTGGGATAAGTTTTTACGTCACTCCACTTAGGACCTGTAGTTACCATAGGCACTTACTCGAACGCCGCCCTTCGTACCCGCCCTCGGCTCAGCTGAAGCCAAGGACATGCAGGATGTGAGAACTGCACTTAAATGCAACTCCTGCAATGTTTTCCTTACACCCTCTTGCCTGCATTTGTTTTTTTTTTTTGTGAACTGCCAGACTTTTGCCGCCGGGCCATGCAAACACAAACACACATGCACCAATCACCCAGAGATCCTCCGTCACCCGTAGTTCCTTCCGCAGGCACACACACACACACGAGCTTTCCTCCGGCTTCCTTCGGGGACTCCAGTGCAATTAGGATAAAGCGCGAAGGGCGAGTTTGAGTGCTGGGCTTTGAGCTCCATTTTGATGCGGCTATAAACGAGTTGTCATTATTAATGCCTGCCTCTCGACCGGGATCCTCCACGAACCCTCCCCCTATAAACCAAAGCATTATTAACTGCCCGCAAAAAGTGGAGAATGGAGAATGGAGAATGGATTGCGTATACGCAACGTGTCCCCCGAGTGAGAACTTTTGCCGCAGGCCGGCGGGCCAAATCCTTCGGCATTATCATGCGATTATTAGCCAATATTTTATTTCGCACCATTTCTTACACCATTTGCTCCACAGCCATAAGCATACGCATTACTTTGGCTCCGCTCTTGGCAGAGTCATAAATTTTTATTTGTTGCAGCAAAGGGTTGTAAAGCGTCGCCATTATGTGTTCTTTTTTTTCGGGGATACGTGGGTTCGCCCTGGTTTTATTTGCCTCGCACGCAGACGTGCACAAGATGCGTCAAAAATCGGGGGGCGGAGGCTCTCCTGGCTGCTGGGCGTGGCAGCTGAATTTATGGCCGCAAATTGATTGTAAGTGCATAACGAAAACTGGAGAATGTCCGACTGTTTCTGTTTGATTCCTGTTCGAGTGCGGGAATGTGAGTATTTCACTGGCATTGTTTGCCACCGAAAGACAGCAGTTATCAGGGGGCTGAGGGTGGGTGGCTTTGGGTGGCTGCTGGGGCTGGTCGTAGGCTGAGCACCCTTGGCTTGGCCACAAAAACAATCAAAACTGTTGACCGCAATTCGCAGCAATTGGTTTTGCCATTCGTTTTGCCAGTTTTTAGCGCTGCGGTTAAGCAATTCGGGGACTCGAGGGGCGGAAGTTATGTTTGCCACAGTTTTCACAGTCCAGAGATATGAAACAGGACAGGCAAACAGCTTCATTGTTGCTCAGCTTTATTGTTGTCTTTTTGTGTGTGTGTTTTTTATCCAGCTGCAGCTGCAGGAAAATGCATATTGAAAATTGTGCAAACAAAACTGGGGAAAATGCAGTCAATTTTCAGTCGTGTTGTGTTGTCTTCGGCTTGCTTGTCATTGGCAAACTGTGTTGTCTGAGCGCTGGCTGATGTTGCCTTTTGTTTTGCCACATCTGGTTGCAGTAGCAGCTACATCAACATCTACTTCTTCCCGGCCCTACCGCCTGCCCAGCTCACAGGACACTGGTCCTGCCTCGAAAATTGACACATTGAGCGATGAGGTTTGGTTAATGTGGCCAAGAGGAGCGTCCAAAGAGGGAGGGAGGAGAAAAGGGGGGCAGACCAACGCCAAATAATTGCAAATACTGGTAAAAGATATTAAGTTCCCTGGCTCGGAATCGCAGGCATCAAGAATTTAGCTCGATTATTTGGTTCTGATGAAAGTCTGTCGAGTTCAACACTGTACATAATATCGGTAAAACATAAAATGTACTCTAATAGATCTGGTTAACAGCTGTATCTTCTGTAGTTAAAAGTACTTATAAAAAAGTAAGTAAATTGTTTGTAAATCGAATGATCATAAGGTTTCAGACCATTTTATGAGCTCTGATATAAGGCATTCATTGATAGAGATGTGGTATTTAATAATTATGAAATATAATGTAGCTTTTCATGTTTAAATACAAGTAAACTTCGTCCAATTTTCCGTGTTCTTTGTTTGGTGACTTGTTTATAAATCCATGCTTCATTATGAACTAAGATGTGAGATAAACCGACTTCAATTCCACATTTTGAACACCATTTTTGTCCGTGCAGTGCGAAATAATAGCACTGGCATGCTCCTCCCTCCTCTGGCCCATTAAATTGTATTTTATCTCAATTAGCGCAAATATTTTGCGGCTGCCATTGGCAGTGGCAGAATGTTAGAACGGGGGTAAAGTCGTTAGCCCAGGGGGCAAAGTGTCAGTCAGGAAGCTTCTGATGCTGCATTTGCATTGCTGCAGAGCAAATTTGACGCTGCTGCCTTGTATTTGCTTGGCAAATGCTTTTTCTTTCGTTTACCCACACTGCTGGCAAAAATAAAATAGCCAGAAGCGAATCCTTTTTGTGCAATTTCTATCACAAACATTTGGAGAGGCTTTTAGCGCAGCAAAAAAAGGGAACAGGCCAAAAAAAGAAAACCCAATTGCAAACACATTAAAAATTGTGCAGAATTAATGACATCATTAGCAATTTTCGGCGGGAGGCAGCGTACAAGGCCAGTGGAGTTTGTCATTTGTCAAATGCAAACGGCACAGATCTCATCCTGCCTCCGCTGATGGCAATTTGAGTGAGCCGGGAGTGGATGCATGTAATGAAAGCCGGCAAAACATTAGAACCGCACATAAACACACTCCCGCAGGGCTCGCAGCACGTAGGTCCGAGGGCCTGGCCAAACCCGGGTCCCGGCCCGGCCGACAGCTGATGCTGATGCTGATGACGGACGTGACAGCCGAACAATGCCGGACCGGACCGTGGGATGCCACGACCCGAAAGTAGGCAACCGAAATGAATTCTTTATATGAAAAGGTTTTCTTTTTTAAATAAATGAATGCGCCGGGCGCCGAGTGCTGAGTCCCGAAAATATCACGCGGCAGGCGGAAAGTTAAAAATGTTTTGGCCGCAACAACAAGAGCCGTAACAAAAAGAACCCAGCGAATGAATCAAATGGAAAACTTTGCCAGACCGTGTGTTTTAGATGTGCCCCATGAAACGAGTACATTCGCTGGCAGATTACGTTTAAATACAAATAAATTCAATGACTAATTGATTGAAGTGGCCGTGAAAAGTTGCAGAGATACAGGGGAAATTGTTTAAATAAAACCTGAGCTAAATTGCCAATAAATTTGAAACAGAAACATTGCTAAATTTCTTTATTTAAGCAAAAGCAGCGTGCTAAGCGTTGCGGAAATTTGTATTAAACTATAAAGCATTATATTTTAATTGAGCATTGAGGCTATTAAAGAAGATTAAATAAAAATTAGCTTTTAAAATAGTTGTAGTAGTTGTAGTTTTTCAAATTATATAGGTAATATATGTATAGGTACAGAGACCTTGCTTATGTGAGATATATCATAGGAAAAATTAAAAAACAATCGTCTTAAAGACATCAGAAGTCATTAAATAAATTGAAAGAAATAGTAAACATAATTTTATTTGAGAATTAAATAAAGAAACATAAAAACAAGCAACTGTTAGTGTTTCTTCACCATACATTATCTTACACTAACAACTTCTATGATTGATGTGATATTTTCAAGCTCTCCTTCGAGTAAGCCACCTACAAGGAAGTGTATTCTGTGATTCACCCAACACAGATTCCTGTTTTTTGTTTGCGTTAAGAGATTACCAAACTGAGAAAGTTACACAAAGCATTATCCTGCCGCCCCCCGCTCGCTAATACTCGGTGTGTCTGTCTGTGTGGCAGCAGCCAGGAGCTGGCACAGGTGGTCAGCAGTGGCAAGCAAATGATGTCAGCCATTACAATGCAAGAGTCAAAAGTTGAATTTTAATCAAAAAAAGAAAAGTGGGAGAGGGAGGAGGGGAAAGTGGCAAGTGGAAAGTGGAGAGTGGAAGCTGCAGCCCGCAGAGACACAAAGAAAGAGGCCACATGTTGTCTCTGGAAGAGTGTGTGTGTGGCCGGCATGATTAATGAGACGGTGTTGAACGTTTGCTTGACATGACCCAGCCACACACAAAGCCACACTCACACGGACATTCACACAGATAGTCACATCCACAGCGGCAGGGACACTGGTCCACGGGAAAAATATTGTCCTTTATTAATGTGTTCATTGGGTACAGGCTTAGGGAGCTTAGCTCATTGGAAACTAGTATAAACTGGCAATAATAATATGGGAAATATGGTAAATACTAATCTCCTTTGTACATTTCAATCTATTGTTCAACAAATAAATAATATTTACAGTTGTAGATTGGGAATTTGATGATATTGAAAGGAATTGGGTAATATATGGGTAAGGAATTTAGTACCTAATAATATTTATATTAGTCTTAGGTTCCATGTAATGACTTTTTATATTTAATGACATTTTGCTCATATATTTAATTTATTTTAGGACACATCATCACGAACTAAATTCATTATTTGTACGTTTAAGCATTTTCAGCAATTAATGATGCATTTTTGGGATTCTTTTAGCCCCAAAGCCACGTCTTCTTATAAATAAGAACTCAATTCTTCCCCAAGTCTTATTTGTAGCCTGGTGTTAGCGATAGTTAGCCGCACAAATTGAACTCGACTCGGCGTCGACTGCAAGCGACATCGTTCAATTTGTTAGCCTTGAGCTGGCTCCTCCGTTCAATTGTTCAATTTGTGAAAAATACGCTCACTATGTGTGTGCTATATGTCCTGGAAACGCTTAGCGACGTGACCTTGCCGGACAGAGCTGAAATTGAAATCCAATGCGCAGGCAAATAATAATATTTGCCTAACCTGAAAAGCCCTAAGCTGGCAAACACCCCGATGTGTGCGGGGTATCTGGTTACCCCTCGCATTAAACACCCAAACACATGAGCGTGCTATTCGAGTTGAATTTCCCTTTAAACTATCCGTGGAGGAGGCAGAAATCGAACTCAGCTGAAATTTCTTTCTCTTTACGTATCAATTTTATAACCTTAGACCGAAAAGCGTACAAAATCATAAAATACAAAATGAAAATAGAGCAGGCAAGTGCGGGAGGAGGACAGGCGGCGTCCTGAAAGGACGAGTAGTGAAATCGAAGTTCGATAATTTATTTTCCTGCCATTCCAAGCGATTTCTCTCATGCGGCGTAGTACATTTATTACTTATGCTAAGGAGCAGCAAATATATACATATATATAGGTGCAGGATGTGGGACGGGAGAGTGTGTGTGTGGCATTGGCACGGGATCCGAAAGTTGCATGCCTCGGATTATATATGAGTGCGATTATTTTAAGTTACGTTGCTTAAATAGCAGCCAACGTATGAGGAGCATCCTGTCCTCATCCTCCTGCCCCGGCATCGGGAAAACGGCAGCCTTGTCGTTCACGTTTCATATGGAAACACATATCCAACGTGTTGGATCGAAATATAAGTACTTACGTCTGCCTTAATTTGCTTGTGTGTGCTGCCTGTGAAAGCCGAATAAAATCCCTTTTCTCGCTTTCTGTCAGGGCTCAGAAATTGATGAATTAAGGGAAAATAGTTGCAGAGAAGTCAAGTACCATGGGACTTTTTCCACGCGGTTTGTAATTACGGATAAAGCACGGATACTGCCTTCGATGGTCCCAAGCCGACCCAAGTCTTTTTAATGCACAAATTTTATCTAAATAGCTCCCAAAACTTTATTCTATTTCAATATGTTGAATGCCGCCCATTCAGAGCCAATCAACATTGTCGCTGTCGCTGACCATCTCCCATTCCCTGGAAGCCCTGGAAAATTGTGGCCAACAGCAGCTTTGTAGACCGTTAAATGGCTTATGAAACCTCACTCAACTCCATTACCCGGCTCAGACAGTGACACCCCCAGGAGATGGTCACCAGCCGCAGAATCTACCCATTCCGCGCCGCGGCTTCCCTTCGTCGTTTCAACAATTTTAATGCGCTCAATGTACGCAGAGGGGTGGGTTCCCTTTCGGTGGGGGGTGTGGGAGCTCATTAATATGGAAAACTTTTATGAGGCAGTCGGTGCTCCTCTTGTTAACTTTGCTTGTAATTTCGCCTTTTAGCAAGGTATAATTTTAATAGCATACTTCTCAGGGCGCTGGCTTTGCGAGGGAAGCGATGAGAGTTCGGCGTTGCATCGACATTCCATACTCCTTGCCGCTAATGGAGCACGCTGCAGCAATTTCGAGGCGTCCGCAAGCATATAAATTTCGTTTTGCATACTTTCTGGTCATTAGATATTTAGTATAATGTGAGTTTTATGCGCGCCGCGAGCTTAACAACGATATCAAAAATTGTATTATGATCGATTGCTGCTTACCTGGAATTTTTACGAGCTGGCCATTAAAAAACATTCCCTTTTTGCCATCGAATTCGCTTGATGGGCACCCATCGCGCATTGGGAAATAATTGAATTTCTATGATAATTTAATGGCCACCTCGACGCTTCCCAGCTCCTGAGGAACTAATTGCGAATGGGGGAATCCCCGTGCTGGCAGCTCCAGCAATTGCCAAATACTTGGCCAGACCTTTGATGAATAGTTTCGGATAACAGTAGCGATGGCAACGTAGTTTAAGCCATCGCTCCCGTGATTTAACCCCGCGCACTCGCACTTGCACCCGCGCAATGGACCTGCTGCGCGATTGATGTACTCGCTAAGCGTTTGATTGATGGCTCTTCAGTCGTCCAACCCGTCAAAAGCGCTTTCCAATTATGTGTGCGAGAAATTCGAATCTGGCTGGCTGCATCGCTCTTCGGTGGAATTTTAATCGAAGATCTATGACGGACAAATGCAGCTCACAGCTCACATGCATGAGGCGCTCCACCTGCGCCCCGGTTTATTAGCGCAGGTAATTTCAATTAGGTTGCAACAACTGATGCCAACCACTGAGTGAAATGGAAGTGGCAGCTAATTAAATTACAACATTCACTCCGTCTGCCAGCCCCCAGCCTTATGCAAATTACTGTCCCAGGCTTCATTTCAACCGTTCGTTCGTTTGAGGCCCGCAAGTTTCCATTCTCTGTTGTCCTGCCTCACCTCAGAATGCGGTAATTCACCAGCTTTGAGGTCAATGAGGGATTTGATAAGTAACCAGAGGAAACTAAATTAGGAAATGCCTCTCTAGAAGGGTTACAGATTCATCAGCGAGGCAAATTTGTTCCGAAATACTGAGGTGACCTACTGCATGACTAGGTAATTTCAACTTCCTGGGTTTAATTAATATGCATCTTAATTGCTATAATTATTCTAACAATATCCACATTATTTTAAGCAGTTGGTGTTTAAGTTTGTTTCCTCACATGAGGAATTTTAATATTGCTACAAAATGCAGCTAAAGTTTATTTTTGCGTTTTATTGTTATACGCTTTTTTTTAAATTGATAAAAACTATTTAACATTGAGTGAATAAAAAGTAATAAATACTTATGTACTTAATAATAGTTCTCATTAGTTGGAAGTAAACAAAAGTCTACAAAACGAACCTTAATAATAAGGTAGACAAAATATAAAGTACCATATGTATATGTTTTAAACACAAAATAAATATATTTTATTTGTATATTCATATTTTTTTATATTTCCTATATTTTTAAACACCATTACCTATTTCAAACATTTGAAGATCATCCCGAATTGATACAGTTCCCCACTCTTGAATGTATCTCAGATAATTCCAGAGAAATCCCCTCATTAATTAGCAACATCTACGCGTTGCAAGTGCGAGGGAAATTGTTGACGGCATTTCTAAGATGCTGCATAGAGGAAAATAAATGAATTCCGTTATAATTAATTACGTTGAACACCCGGCAAATCCGAATCCGAATCAGAGTCCGAGTCCGAGTCCACCACTCCTTTCCTCCACTTCTATCTCATCCGCTTTGGGGGCTTAGGGACGGAACAATTCATATTAGAAAGTGAAATAAAAATGCCGCACAAATAGTTTGTGCTGTCGTGCGGAAAATGGCCAGGATGACAAAGGCGAAATGCTGTAAACATCTCTGCGGTGGATACTGTGCTGAGAGTCTGGAGGGGAGCGGCGGGTGAGCCGGAGCAAACAATTGGCCAACGAATTAATGATGGCACAACTCTGAACAATGAACCGAGCAAATGAGGAGCTGGGAGCTTCTCATGAATCCCCGGATCAGCTTGATTAATTGCCCTTTGCTGGCTTAGAGTCCCGATTCCGCATGCAGATGCGTTTGCCGTTGCAGATGCAGTTGTATTTGCTGCCAGAAAGTCAAAGGGAAAGCCGCCTGCTAACGCCCACTTTTCCACCTTGGTTTTCCCCCCTTTTTTTGTGAAGGCAAAAGGAAAAGGCAAAGACATCGGCCTTTGTCTTGCGCCGCGAAATATCTTGCATTCCAAATGGAAAATAAATGTAAAACGCCCACAATTCGGTTCCCCACAATAAAATTGAAGACGAACTGCAAATGACGTCAGATATGTATAAATAAAATGCAGAATAGCGGTGGGAGAAAAAAATGTATTGAAAGGAAGGACCTTTGACAGTCGAAGAGTGAATTCTCTTAAAGAATTTGGAGAAATCGCTTAAAGATGTAACCTTAAAGGCATTAAAATGAAGCTCTTTGGGGGGAAAGCAGAGAGTCTTCGAGAGGTAAGTAAGTAATATTTTAATTGTCACGATCACACTGCATTTTATTATATATATTTAATGAGATAACGTATTTATAAAATTTTAGAGATATTATTCACATTTCTAGGATTAAACTTGCACCATTTCCCAACATTTACCAATCAAAGTGTCCCCCAGCTTTCTTTTCGACAAAAGGGTATTCAAAGTTATGCCGCAAAAAGAGAAACGCCTCCTCTTTGCCTCTGCCGCAAAGCGAAGCGAGAAAAGAACTGAGGAAAAAAATAACGAAGTATTTTCCAATAAATTTGCATAAGTTGCATTGGAAAGCCACCAGGCACAGGCCGCACGGCAAGGAAGATGCTGAGGATGCCGCAAAACGTCGCCCTCTGCAGGCAGGTTGAATTTTTCACCATTTTTCTCGGCTTTTCAGGACCTCCCTCTCCTCCTTCCTTCTGCTTCCCCGTGAGTCCTGCGCCTTTGTCCGTGTGCTGCGATGCATAGTTGCGGGGAGGCGTGCATCAGGTGTAGTTTTGTGGGCGTGGAAGTCGATTCGAGATGCAGATAGAGACCGAACAGTGCTTGAGTAGAAGTATTTGGAATAAAATATTTACCCGGCTCTTTTCTTCGCACAGGGTAATTTTCTGTTCTCATCCGAGGCTCCACAAGGATGTGACAAATGTTTCGGGAAAATCATGAGCTGTTTGACATGTTAAACATTTCCGTTTTCCTTTGATTGAATGTGACTTGCACAGAGACTAATAATGTGCATTACTCAAAGCCGAAATAAATCTAATTGTGAGCTAAATCACATTAAACTGGCAGAGATTGAAAAAGGACAAACATAATTGAACAAGAGCCACAGGAATAAGCTGGTTAGAAAAGCCATAAGGTCGGGTAGGACACTGAGAAGAACAATATTTATACTTAAATATTTAAAAGGAGTTTGAAGTCAATTTATATTATTTTCCTATTAATTTTGTATTTAAATCACAAGTGTTTATGTAAACAGAAACTTTAGATTAGATAGTGGAATCATTTATTACAGGTTTATTTATTAAAATAGCCAAAAGCAAGGCAACTATTTTTAAAGGTATTTTAAATTTTGGCCAATTTTGCTACAGATTTTAATTACAATTAAGCCTATGCCCTGAAGGCTTAAAAACATTTAATCAACTAACATAAACAAATTGCTTTGTTCTCAAATAAGAGCCTTCTAGCAAAGTGTTTTATATATTTAAATACCAATTTTATTCAAAGATAATCCAAATCAATCTGAAAGAAACTAGATCCCAAGGCTGAAATTGTTTAATTATTTTCAGCTTTAATTTATTTTAAGGCTGTTTCTCGCTGTGAAAGGACGAACTGGCACACAAGACTCATGGTCGACAGGCGAATTATAAATTTTCAATGAATTGACACTTAAGGTCATGTCGCACTAAGCTCTTAATTTTGCGCACGTAGCCAGGGCGTCGGAGGTGTCGTGGTCACCAGTGCGTGTGCTTGTTAAGTCTGTCACCAGGCGGAGCCTTCGAGGCGAGCCGGGTTCGATTTGGCAGAAAATCCTGCTCTTTTTGTGGCAAACTTTCATCGCCAATGTGTAGCCCTGAGGCCCACACACCCACTTACACACACACACACACAGCCCTTTTCCGTTTACACCTTCCTGCAGAAATTGATAGAAAAATGGAAAAGTTTTCTCAACTTTTTTTTGGGTACCGGACTTCGGAGGTGAGGACTTTCAAGGACACAGCTCGCACGGAACCCAACGACACCCTTGGTATTTGTAATTACCCCAAGGCAGGTAATAAATGTGCATTGAAATTAGTTAAGCTCATTTGTCCGTGGCCAAGTAAGAGTCGAGTCCTGGCCAGTTGCGCAGCTGCAGAGAGCGAGCCGTGGGAGCCTGTGGACAGGGAAATTTTCTCTTCACTCGGCATCGCATCTGCGATAATTGAATACAAAGTTGCAATCAGAAACAAAGCAAAATTAATGTAGTCACATATATTTTGGCAAATTGAAATATCACTTGGCCATAAATTACTACGACTCGCCCACACGCACGTATGCCCGGGCATATCCTTTCGTTGCTGTCAAGCGACAAATATTTGGTGTTCTTGGAAATCTATGAAACTGAAACAAGACAAATGGTAATCGCAACATTTATTAGCCGAGTCGGCTATCAGGGCCAAATCATAGAGCAATTGGCCAGCACACACAAGCCCATAAATATGGCCGAATACCACACCGATTGATGTGGCCTAAAGTTAGGAATGCAGTTCAGAGGATCTGTGAACTGAGCTCATTAGGGGTTGTAAAGCAAGAATTAGAGAATTAATATTGACTTTATTAATTGCAATAAGTGAATTGAAATAATTTAAGAATTATGTGTATTTCCAAATTACCTTAGTTACAAGTTATTATATCCGACTCCGTTTCACACTTGACTGCCATTGCTAAGACTATAATATTCGCATCAGGTCAGTCAACCTCAGTTGCAAAAGCTACAGAAACTTCTGCTGTGTAGTTCGGTTATTTAGAGCATAGCTTCCACTAACAACATGTTGTTACTAAATGAATCCCCAAAAAGTTGACTTTACAGGCAGGCAATTCTATTTTCATTTAATAGCCAAAGTTTTTATGCAACATTCGAAATTTGTGCCAAAAATATTCTGGGTGAGGCAGCAAAGTTTCTTGTTTCGCCATAAAAGTAAAAGGTGTGCCAGAGGGCCAAAAAAAAAAAAATAAATAAATAACAAGAAACCAAAAAAGAAAGCAAAGGAAAGATGTTGGCTGAAAGAGGCAGGGATGCCATAAAGCAGAATCAGGCCCAGACTCGGGCTCTGCAATTCGATTTGAATTACATCGTGTGCTGTTGTTCTTTCCTTCTTATTAAAAGGTTACAATTTCAAACTTCAATTTTGCAGAATTTAATAACCGAGACGGCGGGGTGAGTCGAGGGAATGCGAAATATTTATGAGGAGGAATTCGGCTCCTGGGGACAGGCTCCGAAATTTATTGGAGGGCGGCAAGTGTCGCGGGGGTTGCGCTTTGAATTTGCAATTTCAATTTGAAAACAATAAACTAAGTCCATCGATTAAATCCTGCGCACGTAAGGCCGCCCGGCTTAGTTATCCCCGACGCTGTCTCCATTGTTGTCCTTCGTCGCCATATCCCCCCAAAGCCCACTGTTTCGTTCCGCTTTCGCAAAGGCAAAGCCAAAGGCAAAGGCAACGACATCGGCTATTCGGTTATTCGGTTATTCGTGCCTTATTTATGCGGTGCTCTCTGGGGGAGGTCCTTCATTATGCCGGCGATAGTATCGCCTGTGAAAAGGGAGAACCAAAGGAATGGCCAGCCTAATGCGCTTCGAAGGATATTCCGAGTGAGAGTCGTCGTCCTCAAAAACAAGAAGTTACGGCAATAAAAGTCCCCTGCCCGCCTGTATCCGGCTATACTTTATTGGTGGGAACTGTTTCGGTGGGCCAAAAAATAAATTTAGCGCGTAATCAGGGTTTAATGCTGAGGCTGGCCAAATCCACATAACAGCTGTCAATTAAAAAGGATAATTTCCCTGATATCCATCACCCAGCAAATGGCAAACTAGCCGAAGGGCCAACTTGAAAATGGCTCAGACCGGGCTCCGGCTCCGGCTAGGGCTCCTGCCGATTTGGCTTTCGGTTTTGGTTTCCGGCCGGGCCAGTGAATTATGGCCAACAAATTAGTGCGGATTAACACGGCTGTGTGTGAATTGTGCAGATGGAATGGAGCGTGCTTGCTCCGCTTCGTTTCGTTTCATTTCGGAAAGCCCTTTAAAGCCAAAGTCAGCCCGATTCAGTGTGCACACAAGCGAGATTTTGATAGATTTTGAAAGATGCGGCTTTCGGGGCGAGTCCAGTGGCTTGCCCAATTATTTCCTTGTTCGGCCTGCCACTTAAAAGAATGAACGGAAAACCTTCGGCGTAGATACTGAGCTCCCAGGATTGAAGGCGACCGAGAGTGCGGGTGCGAGTGGATCGCCATTTTGTGGCGCTGTCAGAGTCATGTCCCAACACAATGACAGCCACACTCACACACTGACAAGCACATGAAACGACAGATATATATGTATGTATACACACCCGCACCACTAATCCACTGAACCAATTTGCTAGACAAGAGCAATGTATGAGCACCACAATGGTTATTGACAGCCGACATTCATGCAGAGACAGACGCTCCGAGGAGCCAGGATCGAAGCGAAGTGGTAATAAGTGGAGCAGTGATAACGAAGCAAACACAGGATGCTCTTTCTTCATAAAAACTTTCATGAGGTATGAGTTTTTTAATTAGATAGATTTATTATTTATTAAAAAAGAGGCACGGTAGGTGCAGGCACTTGGGGTAGAACACTATGAGTCTGGTTATAAGTAAATGTTTCCTCTTCTGACAAAATAACATTTTTTAATATATAACTTTTTATCTTGAAAAATTAATTATAAATTCCTTACATTATTTTATAGATATTAAAGTATTTTTAAATATAAATCATAAACCAAATAATTAAAATTGAAATATGAATATTTTGATTAGCATTGGAACCTTACATCACTTAAGTTAAAATCAAGATACCTTTCTAAGTAGTCCTAGGAAACGAAGAATATTAAATAAATATTTAAATAAAATATATTTACAATACGTAATAAAGAAATTCCTTAAATTGTGTAAATTTTACGTATCATCCTCTTTTAAGTAGCAAAAATAATTTATCAATTGCATTTAAAATGTATGCTTATGTGTTAGTTTCGAGGTATAGTGGTGTAAATAATTTATGTCGGCTTTTAAAATACATTTTCTCTGCCATTAGTTTACTTGACTCGAAGCAAATCGTGTGTGTATTTGAATACATATGTATTCCCCTCTTACTTGCCAGGACAAAACCTCACTGTCAAAGCTAACGCTGAAGGACAGCTGTCCCAGGATCAGGCTATGCTGCATATGGCCTCAAATTCCTTTGGACAGAAAGTCTATTAAAGTTGCAAACGCATTCCACTCTCCACACTTCTCCACACACACACAAGTGGGAACACTTTAAGGCGACCAAAAGCGGAGGAGAGTTGGCCAAGTAGGCGCCAGCAATTCGGTCAGTGACAAGCCAAACGCAAAGGACTCAGACAAGTTTTTTAGCCAGAACGAAACCTTTTTTCTCGGCCGGGCACGTGCTGTCTAGTGCAGGCACATGTGGAGCTAGGAGCCCCGCACATTCCCATAAATGTTCTCTGGCATACAGCATATAGAATATGGCGAAGTCAAAGTGGAAAGCGGCACTATTAAAGCACAATCACATTTTAGCATTTATTGTGGCAATTTCGCCAAGAAGCGATTCCGATTACCCGTAATGGCTTTCTTTCGGGCGGCCCTGTTGCTAATGCCGGACCCGGGATATGCGGCCATTGTTGCGATGCTCGTACCAGTCACTAAATTCAAATGCCGAATGCCAAGGTTGAGGCAATCCAATGAACCAACTTCCATTCGGATGTGTGTGTGGCATGTTCCGCTTATGGCCCCATAACCATTCCCATAATAATAATCATAAGAAGGAAGCGTATTCGAATGCCAGGCCCCTAATTGATGGGACTGCGATATATGATTTCACTTATTGCCATCCAAAATATATAGCAGTGCAATATGTGAGTGAGGGGACACTATTCATCATGCAATTGTTACAAATTAGAAAGTAGATACGACTTTTTGGGCATGTCAAAGTCGCTGCATCTGCCGCTGGGTGGACTCATTATGCCAGGCGGCATTTAGATACACCGCACCACCGCCTGGCCACATCAGAATGAAATGAATGCACCGCCCCGCCCATCCAGCCATCGACCAAATAAAAATAGTGCACAGGCAATGGAAATTCGCATCGAAACCCATAATGAACTGGGCGGGTGCCCCGAGTAAATAAAGTGCTGAGTATTCAATGCAATTACATGGCGACGGATAACATTTTGCTGGGGGTCGGCGGGGGCAGCGGTGGGTTTTTGTTTCATGTAATGTATCGAATTGAGAGGGTATATCCGGCTAAAGTAAATTAAAGATATATATTTAACATTGTATAAACCATTTGTAATATGTTTTTAAAGAACCTCATTTGAGATCGTTTGAAAAATTAGACTTTTAAGTGGAGAACTCTTTTCATTAAAAAATAATTCATTTACTCAGCCTCAGGTCATGAAGAATATTTAACCCTTGAGAAATAAATATAAATTTTATAATCTTGGAAATTCGCAACGAGTAGATTACCGTTCTCCTCGAAAATTCCGAATTACTAATTGTTGAATCGAATATTCGCACAGAATCCATCGCTTTGTGCAACTATTTCGCCGGCAAAAATATTTTATCCGTACTTTTAGCGAATTTTTGGCAAAAGAACCTCCTCCGCCTTTGTGAATTTGGCTTTTGGATCATTTGTGCTGTTGCCGAACAATGAGCCTATTGAATATCTGCACAACTATTTCGCCGGTTAAGTTTGCTGGCAAAAGCATTTTCGAATGTGAAGCTTGGTGAATGGTGGGTCCTGAGCCAGTTCGAACCACCAAGTTTCCAGAGTCCAGAGCCATTATTCTGCATTCGTAATTAGAAGTCTGCGGCAATGGCAGTTTATCAGGCAGGCAAAAGTTTGCGCCGCGCGAAATTGTTATTTGAAACATGGAAATTAAATGATTGTTAACTTGTGCGTGCCGTTCCGTGGCATTTTGTGCTCTCTTAAATTTTGCATTAGTGCCACCCGAAACTTTTTCCGCGCTATGTGGTGTAGGGGGAGGCGGTGGAAAAGTGGCAGGGTGGCAGCGGGTGGAAAGTTGCAGTTGCACAGTTGCTTGAGTGAAATTGAATCAGAGTGTTTGTGTTGCGTCTCGTGAGCAAACAGGCCACCGAGATTGAGCGCCTCTAATGACACAGCCACGCCCACTCGCCATAACCCGGGAGGGCGGTTGTCTCTCTGTGTGTGTGTGAGTGTCTCTGGCCCCTGCTTTTGTTATTGCCTCGGTGTGTTTACAGTTTTACAAGCATGTTGCCAACAGCTTCTTACAAGCAAGTCAAGTGGAGTTTCGTGAAGTTAAGGAGGACTGCGTCTTTGTTTCCACTGGCGGGGTGAAGAATAAATCAGTGGCGTGCCAAGGATATTTTCCAAGAGTCAAGAGGATTTGTACAACGTATGGATATATATTTTAAATTTTTTGTTTTGCTGATAAAGTCTGCGATTCGCAGCATTTGTTGTGAAAGCCTTGTCTTGGCATTTTTCTTCTTACTTCGAATTTGCAGGTATACAAAATTATATAGATATTAACATGTTTTGTAAATAAAAAAATATCTTGAATATTAAAATTCCACATAATATAATTTCTTTTCAACAATCCCCTCCCTCAGTAAGAGGCACCACTGTCATGAATCACATTCGCCTTCCCGCCACAGCTTGGATTTTGGGACGTAAATTTACAATGTAATTACAGCAGAAAAGCTGCACATGCATAAATGATTACGTATACGAGCTGCAAACGATGTTGTCAATTAAAGCAAACGTGGATCAATGCATTGTTTATCCTGGTCGGAGACGGCGGAGGCCATCCAACTATTTGGAGCGGACTCCTTGGGTGGATGCCCCCGCTGCTTGATTCCCCTAATAGGCCCCTTTGTGCGGGGCATTAAAGCAAATGCGAAACAATTGCCACATCGACACTCGATGGCTCTCATTTGCGGTCTCTTTTCCTTCGTTCCGTTTATTGCCATCAATTATTTATACATACAATTATTCTTCTACCTTTGCGAGTGCCTCGTATCCCGGTGCCGGCTGCCTGCTGCCAATGATCCTTAATCGGGTTGGAGAGCAGAGTGCAATTGCTGGCTTTTTCTGTTTGCTGTTTCTGTTGCCTTTTTGTGGCCATTCCTCTTTTTTTGCGCTTTAACCGAATGGCTCTCTTGGCCTGGCCCAATTAAACGTGCCTGGCTGACTGGTTTACTGGATGGCTGGATGACTGGCTGACTGGCGGGCTGGCGGGGGGCCAAACGCTCGCTGCACCTTACAGCCCCGCCATAAATCAAACTTGATTAATTGGGGTTAAAGGACACCGACCCTCTTGCACACAACAACAACAACAAAAGCAAGAGGCTTGTTTATTAATTATTGAATTGTTCAAGTGTTCGTTGCTAGATGATGCGCATTGTTCTAATTGCAATTTCTCCAAGGCAACTATTGCAAGTCTTGCCCTGAATAATGTATCGCATTGCGTATACGCAGTGTGTGCCATTCATTTTTAATCAGCTGCAAAATCAGCTTTAATGTGCCGACATGTGTGTGCTTGTGCATATTTGTCGCCTCAAGAGACTCGACACACAGAAACACACACTCACGGGCAATCAGAAAATTTTCACCTTTTCGAAGGTTGTTTTTCTCGCTGGCAGTTGCCACGTGTTTTCCCCACTTGTTTTTATGGCTTTTCCAGCGGTCTTTTTGTTTCTTTTTAAGGGGTATCTTAGAGTTGAAAGGTGTTTTTGGTTTGTGTTTTTTTCTTGATTTTTTATTAGAAGTACTTTATTGGGTTCTTATGTTTAAAAGTTTACTTTTTGATTCGATTTAAAGTAGATATTTTGTTGTGCATGTTTTAGTTATGGACTATTAAATGTCTTAAATATTTTATTAATTTATCTACCTATTTTAGATATTTAAAGTACTACAATTTAAGGATTTAAATTAAGTGAAATTAGAACAACAAAATTACGACAACAACAATACAGATAAATAAAGCTCATCCAAAAAATACGCTCTTAAGGTTTTCCTTACATATTTGCTGCAACTTAAAAGGAAATTTCCAGTTTTCCCTGAATTTTATATTATATTTTCTATTTTATTGTTATTATTTTGAATTATTATTCCTTTCAAGCATACAGTAAGCACTAGTCCTGACTCAATTTCAAAATTCTACCGCCTTCATTTTCTTTTTGTATTTATGGGTTTTCATTTTGGCCGTCTTGCTGCATTTGCCTTAATTGGAAATGAACTTAATTTTGTCGGTTCATTTAAATTTCAACTTTGATGCTGCCGCACACACATGTGTGGGGCATTAGTCTAGACTGCCGGTGGAAAGGAAAACAATTCTCGAGCGACCCACGCAGCTTGCTAGGCAAAACGCTTCCTGTTAAATTAATAGAAACAATTTTGGGCAACAAATTCCCGTGATTGTTTTTAGCTTTCTTGGCCGGAATGTAGAAGCAGCTGGCGGAACCAACAAGAAGAAAAATAGAAATTTCAACTTTGCAGGAAGGCTGGCAGGCACTCAGCCCCGGTCGGTGATTCATAAACCAATATAGAAGCGGAATCTACGACTCTTTGTTTTGCCCATACATTTTGCTCTTGCATTTCATTTTGCGATCTGGCATCTAATGATATGGAAATAATTATTGATTGTGTTGTGCGGGCAACACACACCCACCGCACACACACAGCCACTGGCCCCGGGAGTTGTGTGCGAGTGTGTGCTGGATATGTATAATGTATTATATTCTCCATTGGAGCTTAATAGATGTTGGCGCCTCCGTGCGTACATTTCAGTTATCCTTAAACTTTTCCCCCCACATATGTGGGGGTGGTGTGGTAAAAAAGCAAAGTCCTGGGAACGGATAACGGAAAACAAGGCGAAAGCTGTTCGTTCCGATGAATATATATGGCAAGCCATTTGCAAATAAATTGAATGCTCAATTTCAATAATTTTGCATACTTTCTGGCGCAGACAAAGTTGTTTCTAATCCATTTCGACGGGTGGGTAGTTGCTGGAGCTTGCGCTTATTACACATCTAGTTGAGTGTGAAAATTCCTCTGGTCCTTGGGCTCATGTGTGTGCTCTGGCAGCTACCTAAAAATACCCAGACTCGCACATCTGTAAAATGCGCAAAATCATGATTAAAAAACTTTTCCTGCCTCGAAGCAATTAAAGTTTGTTCTTCGGGCCATCAAACTGATTGCATAACTATTGTTCGCCGGGTTCTAAGGTCACAGTCACAGTCTAGACGGCACTTCCAGTTTCCTACGCACTTAATGATATTGACAAGTGGCCAGGCTGAAGTGCCGGCCTTGAGCGCAAGATTTTCCGCGCTTTTCTTGGAGAAAACAAACCAATTGAGACATACTCGCACACAAAGGGAGCGGAATCGAAACGAAATAAACTCAACCAACGAATGAATGAATGAATGAATGAAAGGGGGACTCGCCGAATGCAGACCGAGTATCGTGCACATGATTGTAAAATTGTAAATTTTATTTGTTATTTTATTTACATAAATTTCCCCTGGGAAATGGCGCACACAGATACATACATGCTTGCATGAACATCCTTGCACACAATGCAGCAACGGGCAAGGCAGCAGGCCTACGAGCTCCATGTTGCTCTCCATGTCCTTCATCGATACCGCACATGTGTGTGTGTGTGTGTGTGTGTGTGTGTGTGTGTGTGTGTATGTTTGGGGAGACTCAAGGACAAAACCAAATTGCCATGGGTTTTGTGGCCATCAGAAATTCTAGTTAAATGTATTTAAGCACGGAGAGAAATGTGTCAGATTTTACTTTACAGCTTTATATGAATCAGGTCAGAAAAGCCTCTCTAAAATCTTGTAGTTCAAAGTGTATCTTTAAGCTCAAATAGTCCTTAAATCAAGCACTCTCTTATTTCCAGCCATTTTTGTTCTGTGTACACATGCATATTTTCTCTCTGTGAATTTATAGTTTCTTTGGGGAGTCCCAGCCGGACCAGAACTTTTAATTTGTAGAGTAACCGGACTTCAGCCAAGTGTCTCGAGCTGCTCTCCCCCCTCTCCCCTTGGCCTGTCATCAAAATTCTCATACGATTTCTGGAAAATTCGTTTGAATGTTTTTTTTTTTTGGCAAATAATTGCCAGAGCACCATGAGATGTTTGTTATTTACAGTATCTGTGTGTGAGCCAAATTTACCTGAGGGAAAACCGAAAATACATTTTGCCCTCTGTTTTTCTACGCTCCATAAACGAATGAATGTTGTTGGCCAAGCAACGTAGATGCAATTAGGGTTAGTTTTCCAGTGACGAGGCAGAAGAATGAAAAGCTCAGAGGCGGAGGGGAAATTCCGTAGAAGAACGCTGGCTTCCGTTTTGTGCCGCACGCTTGGAGTGGCAACAAGTGCCACTTGCACTTTGACTGACGCGCCAGCTTCTTGGCTTGGCGTGGCTTTGCCTGGGTTTGGGTTTGGGTCTGGGATTCCGCTTTTGGCGCGACCGGCAACTGCTAAAAAGTGCGCAAAATTAAGTGCCTGGCTGCTGTCTAAAAGGTGCTTCAGCCACTCGAGTGAGCGGAGAGCGAGGAGCTGGAGGAACTGCGCTCATATTTAGCGGCTTTAGACATTTGCAGACTCTGAAAGGCAAACGAACCAACCTGATAGCCCTCGTCTCGTATACAGCCCCAGGACGGTGGAGTATGTAGAGTTTTATATGATTTTTTTACATGTTTCTGTTCGTTTCTTAATCTGTAACCAGGAGGTAAATACAGGACTCACATTTTAGGGCAGCCAAAACTAAGCAGCTATGAAAATAAGTAGGTAAATGTGCTTTCTGTTAACGACATATTACCAGAGATCAGCTTAGATCTTTTTCATCTAAAAAATATTCTACAAAAATCTCAGTATAGCCTCCACAGTGCATTCTGGATGAGGGACGAGCGATTCAGGTTGGGAAATTGAATTTCGGGGCAGCGCTTTCCGTACGCTAGGGTCGCCAGCCAGGTGATTAATTGCGTGCAGGGGACAGCAGCTGCAGCACTTGGCCGGCAGTGGGGGTAACCCCAGCGGGGATTCCTGGGGAATAGCTGACAAGCACGTGCTCCGCTCTGAAAAATCATTTTTCCTTGTATTCTCAGGCAGATTTATATGTCGCTTTTCCTTGTATTTTTGTACGGCAATTATAGCCCAAAAACGTAAACAAGGTGTGGAATACACAAAACTATAAAACCGGCAATAGGCCATCAAATTCACTAAAATAAATCTAAATTTGCATCGCGTGGCTGCATCGTTGTTATCGATCAATTCTAGTAAATACGATGTATTTGTTATTTGGACAGGAGCCGAAACATAGCCAACAAAAGATTTTTTCAGACCGAAGTCTAAGTTCTCTTTTTGAAATCATAACGAAGTTTATGTTCTCTTTTTGAAATCATAAATTGAGCTTTCCCAAATATGGGTCATTGGTTAACTCAGAAAATTAAATATTAGCATAGTACTTTATTTAATTACCAATTATAGGTCACTGATTTTAATTGGTTAATGCAACACATCGCCTTGCCCTGGTCCGGGCTTTTTTCTTCTTCTGAAAACAAGTGGGGTCGGCGTTTAGCCTAGGGTATCGCAATTATAAAAACATTTTAAAATAAATTGTTGGTTTGCTGCCGTTGTCTGGCTGCCTGCGCTTGTTTTGCGGCATCACAATGGGCCATGCGGTTCCCACCGCTCCTCCGGCTCCTGCCACAGATGTCGCTTTTGTGGCACCTGTGTCCAGGTGTGCAGCACACGCTCGCAGGCCGATGTCGAATCTGTCGCTGGTGCTCCGATTTTTCTGTGGAGTGCCTCCCCATCGCCCCCACACTCGTTAAGGTGGCTGAGGCAGCCGAAAATGTTCGGGCGTCTGATTTATAGTCAATTTGTCTTAAATTATGCATGTGGCGGAGGCAGCTGAGGGGCCCAGATAATGGCGGGGAGGCGGTGCATCCTTGGGCCTAGTACCAGGATCTTGGCACCCTCCCCGGGCATTTATCATATTTTATCACTGCCTAAATGCGTGCCATAAATAATTCGTTCAGTTCTTTTCCACAACTGATTTAATAGACTGAAGAGCAGTTACCTGTAACGCGGCCTGGAGCATAAATTTAAGCCAAAGCCGCACGCTGGCTCGCTGGTAAAACGTAAAAACTCGCTAATAATTTGTCAAATGCCAGGGGTTTTTGGTCCTGAAATTTATCGAGACGCATTTTGTACGCCCCTGCCAAAGGACCCTTCGACACACAGCCGATTATACCGAGAGCCGTGCGCTCAATTAAACTGCAATTGCAACACGCTTTGGCCATTCGCTGAGGTTGTGTGACCGTTAATTGGTTGCGGGTACTTTCGTTAAGCGTCCTTACCTCAGAATACGGCCATTGGCGGCACTGCAACAATTTATTCATTCCGGGCCTGATTCCCAGCCCAATTCCGAGTTCGAGCCCATCGAATCGCAGTCGGGTCGTAGTTCAGCTGACCGCTAATTACAATCTCATTGGCGAAGAGCAGAAACTAATTAGCCTGTTTATCGAGTTCGCGTGGCAGCCATCGAAGTTACTCAATATTAATTTTCGGGCTTATCCCGTGCCCCTCGGCTTTACAGCCACCCTATATCTCTCTGCCGTACGATTGCCAATTATTGAATTGTTTTCCTAGCTGGAAATTCTAGCCTCATTTACCGCACATGCTGACCATTCGGCGGGGGGCCCTCAAGCGCCGATGAAATAATTAAACTTTGAGGCAAACCAAAAAATACAACGAATCAAAGGAGGAGAGGAGTAAGCTGGAGAGATATAAAAATTACCACAAGCTGACTCTCGGTTGCCCTGGCTGATGGGTTTCCACAAACTGAGAGATGACCATTAAGCAGAAAAGAGAAGATAATGCTTGAGGTATATTGAAAAGGTAAGGAGCATCTTCTATTGTCTGGTATTTTCTGAATATTTATTTTGTTCGGCTTATCAGGAGATATATCTGAAGAGATATAACTGATCAATCGTGTAAGCTTAGTTTCTGTTAGTTTTACCGACTCCAAAGTGAGATCTATGCCTGGGCAACTCAATAAATTTCCACCTCGGGCACCCCGCTATCCACTTTGTGGGCGAAATTTAAGCGTAACCCAAAAACCGTCACCACAAACACTTACACACTCGCTTCGGTTTGGTCTGGTTTTCGGTTCAACTCGGTAATGGCCACAGCAGCAGGTTCGGTGGACAGGGACGAGGATGAGGATGAGGATGAGGGAATGGGAATGGGAATGGGGATGAAGGGCAGCGCTTGCTAATGGGGAGGTGTGCTTTTGCACATTCTTTCGGTTATGGTCCTTCATGCTACGTGTTTTTGTTTTTCACCTTTTCCTTGGCCCCAGCTATTTTTACCAATGTGCTGAAAATCAAGCGGTCGAGTCGTAAACATTTTTTTAATTCATCCTCATCCAACACTAGGAGGAAAACCAAGAATGTTGGCCATCAGCCACACACACACCCGCAAACTCGCACCTACCCAAGGAGAGGGGAAGCCATTAAACAGCTGCAGAAAGAGCATGGGCACGGTGAGAAAATTGAGATTATTTGTTAATAAAGCAATCAATTATATAAAAAAAGTTATATAGTTTTAAAGAAGAAACATTAATTACTCCTTGAGGTGGGATATCAAAGAGCTAATTAAACAGAAAAGTGACCCTAGGGTAATAATTCTAATATATCTAAAATAATAAAAAATGAATAAGACTAATTTATTCAGGACATATTTTTATAAAAAACTTTAAAATTCTTTACATTTTTTCCCGGTGCAGAAGGGGAGCTAGGACTCAATGTAGAGCGGCGGAGCTAAGCAGCTGTAGTCTGTAGCCTGGCTGGCATGTTGAGTGTTTGCGTTTTTCAAATTGTGTGAATTTATTTTTTTCCTGCCTTTGTTTTTATGGCGCCTGAAATTATGCTTATTTCGCCATTTCTGCTTAGCTCTTAAAGAAATTAAAAAAAGAAGAAGCGGCGTCGGAGGTGGCACGGCGAAAGGACAGGCAAACCGCGAGGTACCAAGGTCCTTGAGGGTGTCTATGTGCAGCGCTTGGGTATTAGGGTGTGTGTGTGTGTGCCTTTCGCTTTGGCGCCTTAGACGACTTTTGTTTTTGTTTCCGAGCCCTCAGCGAAAACAAGACCCCAAGTCCTGTCCCTAAACTCCTCGCTTTACGCCAAGGAAGAAAAAGAACCATAGGGATCCGCATTAAACGGCCCTTTAAATTTATCTCCCAAATGGCTGTCCTGTATCCTGCTGATATTTAATTCAGTATTTATCCTAGATGCTTTGATTTCTGTGGCCACATTTTGATTACTTCGACAGCAACTGGCAGGACTGTACATATATATTTCTGTGTTGCCATTTTTTATGTTTGACAGCCAACTGTGTCCGAGCCTGTCATTCCGACAGTCGGCCCGAACGGAGGCCATTTTCAAATTGACAAGAACAGGAAGCGCCTCGGGGCGGGGGGCCAAACCATCCCAGAAGGGAGTTTCAGCCATTGGGCGAATATCAAAAACTCATTACAATCACTTCTGACGTAAATGTGGCCAAGGAAAATATACCTAATGGCCCACAAGGATGGCCAAGACATAAAATTCGGCAGCGATGCCGTCTGGCCAGGATGACGGGGTCGGGGAGCGGGCCTCTGGGTCAGCAGTGTTAATTAACGTTCACCTATTCGAGGACCTGCGTCTCTTTCTTTAATTAAAAACTTCAATGGCAAAGGACATTCATAAGTATGAAATTATATTTGCAAAAGACTCGAAGAGCTTTTCCATCAAACGTAATGTATTTAATATTCCCGCCGTCGAATATAAATGTTTCTCAGGCTAGTGTGTGTATCCATAAATTGTTTTTCCCTGTCTCATTTGTCTAGGCAATTTGTGTCTATAAAGCGCACAATAAAAATCGACATTAAAAGGCTGCCATTCAAATAAATATGGCCTTGTGCTAAACGAATCGTTAACAAACAAAAAAATATATATATAAAACTGGGGGAGCAGCGAAAGAGGCAGCAGAACGAAATGAAAAGCGAAACACTTTTTCAAAATAATTTCACACAATTAAAGTGAAAAGCCATACGCAGACGTCTATTGTCGCGAACAATGGCCAAGAGGCGGTTTTGGAGGAGGGTTCTGGCTGAAGGAGAGTCGGGCGATTTATTTGTTGAGTGCAAATTATATTTGAAACACACACTCACTCGCCTCGACTCGACTCCCATAGAGAAATGTACAGAATTTGCCGAGCAATTTGCTGCAGCAAAAACGTTACACAAACGAATCAAGTGGAATTTGTTTCATTTCAACGGCGCTCTTAATTTGCTTTACGTGTTTTTTTTTTCGTGGAAATTCCCGAACCGATTTGGTAGGCTCCAATTTAAGTACATTTCAGGGGGCTTCCTGGAAGATCAAAATTTTAATAACTGTCTCTAAGCGCATAAAGCGCGCGGGCCAGGCTTTCTTTCTCCTTTTTTTTTGGGCCGAAAAGTTGTCCTAACAATGCGAAATGCCATAAAAATGTTGGCTAAGTAAGTTCCACTGATATGGCCAACTTCATTTGTATTTCCGCTGCTCCAAGTACTTCCGCCGGTTGCCAGGCTCAAAGTCAAGATGGAATTGCCAGTTGGCCAAGAGGCTGGCAGGGGGCCTATTTACATTTGAACGGAGAATGGATGCCAGAGGATGGCCCGGGCAAATGTATAGTTTATGGGCAGCTAAGCTAAGCCGGCTGGCATATTTATGGGGTCCAGGGTATATATACATAGTACGTGTTTTACAGCGCTTTATTCGTCCCTGCATATTTCATAAATTACGTGGTAATCTGCGTGTAATTGCGCCCCCCTCCTGAGAGCGATCCTGGGTAATTACGTTCTCTGTTTGGACATTCAGGCTTCGCGGCACTTCACAACCCATCTTCGATTTCCTGCTGGATTGGATGGATCGCTCGGAGGCATAGCAAACAGCAGTGGTAATTGCGGCCCACCTTCAGCTAGCTGCTCCACTCCAGATCTGAGCCCCCGGATCACCACGTTCCCATCTAAA
>JAEIHY010018010.1:0-38003 GCA_018904565.1 Drosophila tsacasi | reverse complement strand
GTAAGCTGCAAGGGTATACAAACTTCGGTTTGCCGAAGTTAGCTTCCTTTCTTGTTTTCGGATAACTTTGACAGGCGCGAGTCGAGTCTTGGGCGAAAAAGTTGTAGAAAAGTATCTTGGCCGGCTACCAAAAAGCAGTTTCGCCGGATTAGATGGCGACCCTTGAGGTGGCTTTCGTGCGGCTGCTTACCGCGTGCCATATTTTTGCACCATTTCCTTTGATACGCTGCTGCTCACTCACCTAGTTGGCAGAAGAAAGGAGGAGCGGCCTCGTTTAAGCTAAAGGAAAACAGTTCATATTTCCTTGTGTGCGAGGAGGAGAAGGGGAGCAGGATGGGAAAATGGCGGAGGCAGCAAGGAGTCCACTTGCCAAATAGCAAACAGGCCTGCACTCGGAAAAAAGTGCTTAATGGAGCTTGAAAACCTATATATTCACTGAAAAGATCAAATGTTGTGTCCTTAAATGTACATTTTATCATTATTATATAAATATATTAACATTTCTTAACTTATAAATTTTTCTCAATTCCAAGCCCATTATTTTTCAAAGTGCAAGAAAACAGCATGGAATAAAATAGAGAGCAATGGAGCTGAGTTGCAAGAAGCAACTTTTGACTTATGCCTCGACTCCCCGGCCAGCATTTGAGTTTCCTTGTTGGTTTTCCGTTTTGCATTTTGATTTGCACCCACTGCACGCCACGGACTCTAAGGTCCTGGGGTGTGCAGAGGTCCTGGCAATATTTTAGTGTTGCAGCTGCTGCACACAAAGAATCGGGGCAAATGGAACAGAGGAAACTACAAAAATAAAAATAAGAAAAGCCTGCAAAGGCAACAAATCGCTTCCGGCATTTGCGTTGAAACATTTATGTAGCCGTAAATGGAAATGTCAATAAATCATGGCTCAGAAGGAAAATCATCCACAAAACACAACAAGAAATATGAAACAGGAAAACTTTTAGCAAAGAAATATTACTGGTACAATCACAGAGCATATGTACTCGATGTGTGAGGGGAGTGGGCCAAGGATGTTTGCCCTGCTTTTTGAGAGGTGCCGAAGAAGCCAAAAGACAACTTTGAATCCTTGCAAATATGAACGTCTCTGTGGGAATCAAACAGAAGTGAGCAGTTTGTGCCAATCTCCTTGATGGCTTCCTTCTCCACTTTACCGGTCCCTCTCCCGGTCTCCGGCTCTGTAGAGGTCAGCAGAAAAATGTTTCCTCTTAATTGATGCGGTTTTTTCGTGCTAAGGAAATTGGATTGAGTGAACCGAGTGAACTGGCAAATTGAGCAATAAATTTGATTAAAATTGGAGCATGGAGAATGGGTGAAAAATAATGGAGGAGCAACCCGTAAAGTGAAAACAAAGGACAATAAGCCAAAGAGTGGCGGCTAGACCTCCAAACATGTTATGGAATTTAAGGGAGAGTGATTGTTTCCCATTAAACGTTTAATAAGATATTTGAGTAACCTTTCAGCGCGAATGTTTTCAATGATATTTACTGATATTAATACATATAAAAAATATTAATTAAAATGTTTTATCTGATACTTTTACCCATCGAAATCTCCTCAATTCATATTGTATTTGATTTTATGTCGGCTCTTAAACCACAACCTCATTTACTGTGAATTTAAAATCAACTTTCTCTTATTTAAATCCATGGAGACCAATAATTTTAACTCACTACCGATATGCAAAATAATGATAGGCAATCGGCTTTCCACTGGGAAGCAAAAAATACCCAATTACTTGCCAAACAAATCCCCGCCACATTTCCATATAAAATCAAACGGAAATCCCCTTTGAGCCCGAGCTGTAAACCAGCCTCCGAATCGAAGGCTAAGTACAGAAATCAAAGTGAAACCCTGCACAGGGGCAACAAACAAAAACTGACCTACCTTGGCTTGTGCTGTTACTGGTAAAGTACCAAAATAAAACTGGAATCAAAATAAACCGACCTCGCCTCCGAGTATCGTGAAATCCCAGCTGCCGTTGCATAAAATAAAACCGAGCATTTTATTTTAACTACTGCAAATAAATTCAGCTGAAATTGTTGTGTCCGTTGGCCCGCCCGCTCACATGTCGTGTAAATAAAATGCGAATCCAAGTGACTATTGAGCAAATGCAGCAAAGCGTGCTTTTCCCAGAACCTAACTATACTCCCTTCTTTCGGCCGGGTCCTTTCTGGAGCAACTCCTGCCAAAGTGATTGTAAAAAATGCAAACCTAACGAACCGAAATACAACGCGACGAGTGACGGGCAGCGTCACTCACTGGCTCCCGCTTCTGAATGCGAATGCGGAATCCAAACCCAAGTCCACGCCAGGTCCAATGCGAAGGATTGTCCTCCACTAGGAAAAATTAGCAACAATTGGGGGAATAAATGCTGCTGCAGGGGAATCTAAACGCAATATAAAAAATATAGAGAATTGTGAATATAACTTCCTAAGACTGTTTTCAGACATCAATATTTACTAATAATTTATAACTTAACCTTTTAAAAGAGTTATCATAATTATTTTTCTTCTTAACGCAATGTTAACTATTTTTCTTCGAGTGCAGATCACCTGTCCCTTGTCCAACTAAACAAATGAGCGCTACATAAACACAGCAGACATGCAGAAAGTGCTCGGGGAATGCGATTGCATATCCCTCGGATGATATCCTTGTGGCAGCAGTGTCCTTCTCGTTCGTGTCAACTGCCAGTGGCCAGTGCCAGCATCGCAGCTACTTTACATTTGGCACAGCCCAATGTGCGAATCTATTTTATTTGCAATTTTCAATTTTCACCTTCAAAAGTGTAAACTTCAATTTACACAGCTCGGAACACAGGAGGAGCAGCTCGAGAAGAAGGATATTGAGAAAATTGCATTCTGCTGCAGCAAAAAAACAAAAATAAGAAAGGCGCATTTGGTCGCATCAAGTTGGGCACTCTCTAAAGTGAACTCACTGAACTAAGGGTATTGTGGTTTCAATTAAAAATATAGAACGCTTCAGGATAATATTTACTATATTTATTTATTTAAGACTACCAGAAGTAAAAGTCAAGTTCATAAGTAACAGCCGAGGGCAACCATTATTGATATTCAAGTAAGATTTAATAGCTCCCCTTCTGACTTCACTCTCCGACTGGAACTTAAGGCGACATCGATGGGCAAGAACTCTAGGGTATCTAATGTTTCGCCCATCCGAGTCATGCCGCCTTCATTGTTCCCCTTTTGTATTGCTGGCTGTTGCCATTGCTTTTGGTTTATTGCGTCAAGTGGCATTTCGGTAGGGATTTTCATTTTGAAATGTATTGGAGCACTTTCCGTGTGTGCGTGTGCAGGCGAGCGAGTACTCCACAAGAATTGCCTCAATTCGCTTCCGATCCGAGGACGGCCATCTATTATACATTACGGCCCCGGTCGCCAGAAATCGAACCGAGGAGGACCAGGAGCAGGAGCAGCAGGAAAAGAGTCACCGTCACACAGTCGCAGTCACAGACAATTACATGCAGGAGCAGAACCAAAGGCCGGAGTCAAAGTCCCGGCTACAAAATTGAACTTCAGCTCACGTGGTGTATTTTACTGCCTTCGGCTGCCAGAGAAGCATTTCTGAGAAGGATTCCCTGGTATTGGTATTGGTTTCTGGTACATTTGTTTATTTGCTCCATATTTTAGGGTTTTACGACGTTTCCGACATCCACCAGGTTCTACTTGTGGCAGGTATTTTGGCCTTTCCCAACAATGCACAGAAAGCGAAGGGAATATATAATAAAACTGCACTAAAAATAAATCTATTTATATTTAATTTATTTATATTTCTAAAGTATGTTAAACGCTAAGCTTCATTTGGATGACGCACTTTAGACGTCGTTTTAAATGGTTTTAATTCTCTTGAAAAATTTATTTTATTGTTTGTATGTGCTTCTTACCCAGTTAATAGATTTAACTTTTAAGAAACACTGGACAGGAAGTGTCGGCAGTGCATGCTATAGAAAACAGCATCGGCGGTAACAATTCCCCGCTTCTTCCACCTTGCGTTGCCTTTGATTTTGGTCGCAGCTTATTTGCTTATAGCCATGAAAACTTCGCCAGTCCCTTGAGTCCTTTTCCTGTTGCCAGTTTCCAGTTGTCCCCTTTTTGGTTTCCCTCGCCCTTCGGCCTTCGTTATGTGGCAAAATTTATTAACCCGCTTTCCGTTTGGCCGTTTTCGGTGCACTGAAGGGGAGTGGAGTGTGTGCGAGACATTCGAAATGTTATCAAAATTGGGCACACAAAATGCCTCTGATTTGAATAGCTTCTGGGAATGGAAACAACAACCATTTTCGGGGACCCACAAGTGCGCAAAGGTTCCCACAAAAACATGGTTCTCCAATTAGTTGCAGATAAAACGAAATAACATTGATGATTGACAAATCCATTAAAATAAGGGAATGTTTTACACATCAATCAATGACATATTTGGACCTTTTTCAAAGGGATCTCATTGTACGTTTGCAAATAAATTAATAAGAGGTTTGTACATGAATTCATTTATTTCATTGCTAAATACATTAAAGAGGTTTTGATTGATTATAAGTTTATGATACAAATTATTGCTGTATATAGTATTGCCACAGGTTTAAGTTCATCACTTCACTCAAAACCAATACTTTGAACAAGTCCTTCTTAAGCGAAACAATTATTTTAAGTCATTAAAACTTGTAAACTAACCATTTTGAAGCATGACCCTACTCCGAGGCACTTTAACAAATATACACATACTTTATACACTTTAAACTTTAAGCAAACATTGCTCGTTGGCTTGGATGGCTTAAAACAATGAAAGTAAGGAATGAATGAGCAATGCACAAGGATTTTGACAAGTGCTTGTTTGCAGCTGAATAAAATGTCAAGAAACAGATCAAAGCTTTCCCGGAGCCAAGACAAGCGTGAATATTGCATGGCACAGCGAGATGCTTTGTTGGCCAACGGATAAACTGACAAGGACCAGGGCTAGCTCAGCCCGGACCAGGACCAGCCACAATGCACTGAGTCCTGAGTGCTCTGCCCTCGGTGGAGGCAGGGCAGTCGAGCGAGTGACAGGCCGCAGAACAACAAATGTTACTCATGGTCAAAAAAAAAAAACAAAGCAAGTCGGGGCCAAGTTTGAAGTTTATCCACAAAACCCCAAGCACTTCAACCACTCGTCTCTCCGTGAGTGCAGTTCGGGAGGAGTGAAATCAGTAGACATGTCATGAAATTAAAAAGCTTTTCGTTTAATTCTTGGCCAGAACTCTTTGATATAAAAACTAGTACGTAATTTATTCAGAAACTTTCCTGACAAATTCTATTTAAAATGTGCATAAAGGGAAATAAAAAGCTGAGCCACAATGTGGCATTTTTTCAACCTCTTTTGCAGACATTATCGAGGCGCACAAGAACCAGCAACTATGCTCTCTGACCGGCGTGGAGGGCGGTCACTCGCTGGGCGGATCCCTGGCGGTACTGCGCACCTTGTATGCCATCGGAGTGAGGTACATGACGCTTACCTCCACCTGCCACACACCCTGGGCCGACTCGAGTTATGCGGATGCCCCGACCTTCAACATGAAGCACGGCGGCCTCACCATATTCGGCAAGGTAAGTCATGAGCCACTCTTTCCGCCTTTCTTGCAGCTGATTTAATGCTAATTAGTTGAACGGTCCCCGGGTCCGAGGATTGTTTGTCCTTTGAGGAGCTTACATGGGGATTTTGGCCGCTGATGAGGCGGCTCGTCCTTTCTCGTCCCTCCCGTTCCTGCTCGGGTGCCTTCCTCAGGTTTCCCGACTCCATTGTACGCGTAACTACGGTCAACCGCAGTCAACGCTTTGTTGGCTTAGCCATAAACATGTGCAGCGGGGAAAGTGTGGGCGGGCACTGCAAGAAATTCAATTTATAAACGGTATTTCTAACTTCCACAACGATTTTCCCATTTCAGACACAAAAATTAGCAGTTTATTAATATTTTTTGAGGCTGCATTCATCAAACAACTTCACGTTCTGGATCTTCCGTTTTAATAGTCCGAAGTTTTGAAACGAAAATGTTGTCTTGAAATCATTTGACTGCCTTATTCCCGCAGTGTCCGAATTGGTCGTGTCTCGGTAGTTATGTACTTAAGTGCCCTTTCTGAGGGGTTTTTGGGGCAATGCCTCTGTGGGCGGATTCGGATGGCACCTTGTGCCCTCTAATGGCTCAACAGTTCGCAAATTAGGTGCCTACTACAGTTTACAATTGCCAAGCGGCTTTGCTGCGGGATTTTCGTGTGACCCGACCGACCGGATCATATATATTAAATTAGGCCCACCAACGACCACTCCCGGCTCCCAACTCTCAGCTTCACCCTGGAAGAGAGCTTTCGATGGCTGTGGCCAGCTCCCGGGAATTAATGGGGCGAACACTTGAGTCTATTATGGATTTGCGCAAAAGAGAATTTTGGGTAGCCGAGGCATCGATTTCATGGTTAGCTTCTAATTGGCTATATGCAAATATTCTTGCCGAATAATCTGTGCAGAGTGCCAACAGCTGGCGATGATTTCACGGTTAGTAAAGAGGAAATTGGATGAGCAAAGGTAACAAGCCAGGAAATAAAACAATAGAAGCTCTTACATTATATTATAAGAGAAATATAGTCATAACAAAACAGCATCTTATTTCTCTCAGAACACGTTCTGTAAAAGTTATAAGCAGAATTAACTTTTGTATATTACCGATTTTGAGTACATAATATTTAATACAAATGCCGAAATATTTATAGAACAAATTCAAGAAATAAAATTCCTGGCATCCTGGCATATGTCAATAAAATTGTGAATTCGAATAAACTAACTTTCAGGCATAGAATTTTTATGTATGAATGCATATTCCCATATTGACAGGTTTTCAAAACTAAAAATTCAGCCCGAAAGGGGTTATTTCTCATGCATAGCAAATAGATAAATAACAATCCATTAAAAGAAATATTGTCCCGTGGCAAATTTATGCGCAATCAAAAGTTGGTTTATTTTGTTCCAACAGAATTTCCACCTACAATATAATATATATTTTATTAAGCTTCACCGTGGGTGCAATTACCCAATGAGATTTTTCCAATCAATATTACAGATGCAAACGATTCTGAACTTGAATTTGCATTCACATTTCTGGGCGCTCAATCACCGTGAGGTCATCAAACTTGGATGTGTCAAGCATCAAGGCCAGATGACAATCAAATTTTTGTATAAAAAAAAGTACAAGTACCGTCTTCAGTAAGTGCTCAGCCACAGCCACGGGCACAGACAGTCGATTTGATTTATTTTCCTCTGGTTTATTTTAACACTTGTGTCGGATTCTCGTGTAATTATTCTGAAATTCAAATTTTTTCGGTAGCCACTGACCACCTCGAACCCCACCGCGGGGATGGGGTTCAAACACGATTACAGCGAAATTGCAATTGCAATTTGTTGTTTGTTCTTGACGGGCCTCCGCTTCCTCTCTTGTTTTTTCCGTGGGCCAGTGCCAAAATGCTATTTGCAGACAAAGTGCATGCGGAAATACGAAATTCGCAAACAAACCGCAGAAAGACAGCAAAAAGTCAAGTCAAAACACAGAGAGAGGCGATAATAACAATGTCAGCAGAGAATATCAACAAACCATCACAGCTGGCTGGCTGCGGGCAGGAAATGTAAATTTACTGATTCCTATTATTTATGCATAAAAATGATACATGTTTTCCGAGAGTGTTTGCTCTCGCCCTTCCGCCGACCAGCCTGCCAATTAAATATGGAAAATAAAATGCTAACTGAAAAGAATCAACGTCACTTCCTCATTTAACCTGCGGAATTTTCAATTACGAATCGTCCCGCACAAAACAATAGACAACGAACAAAATACGCAAAATGAAAAGTGAAAAACTCGGCCAGGCGCAGGCGCCAGGAGAAATTCCCCAAACGAGAGAGAGTATGAAAAATTGGGAGAGAAACACATATCTGGTATGTGTGTTCCGTGTTGGTAGATGGAAAATTTCAGCCACTGCTCGAAATGAGCAGGCAATGGGAAAATCGAAATTTTCATTCATACTATAAGGTGAATTGCACACTGTTTGGGAAATGCTTTACAGAGTTATGAAATGCCAGATATTTTATTATTAAAATTGATTTCGACAAAACAATAACTCAAGACTTTGGTATTCAAAATAAAGGTAAATCGCAGTTGGTACAAATATTTTATTATTAAAATATTTTAGTTTTTAGTGTTAAATTGCTTTGGGAAAATTCATTTATTTCCTAAAACTCAAAGTTAAATTTTACCAAATTTTCTAACTAAGTTTATCGAGAAGTTTATCTGCATTTTTAAAGCTTATTTTAATTTTGAGTCTCACTTTCGGTTTCAAAAACGATTATGAACTCTTCCCTAAATTGTTTTAATATATGTAATTTTTTTTTTTTTTTAAATTAACTATTTACAGTACATTTGTACTTCGCATTTCAATTTCAAATATTAATTAAAAAAAAAAAATTGTAAAAATATAAAAGATAATTTTTTTATTAAAAAGAAAACAACCACTGTGACCACTTAGCGCTGTCCGCCCGCGTAGTCTAAAAATACCCGCGCACCCCACCGCCCAGCGCCGAGCACCTATCAAGTGGCGCCAGAGTCACATGGGTGAAAATGCTGTATGGTGAAAATGCGCTCTCCGCTCGGTATTTTCCCGCTCTTCGGCTCTCCGGTTCGGCATTCCGCGCTCCCAGCGACAACGACGACGTAGCTGTGGAGGAAAATCGCCAGTTTTTCGACGCAAATCGGCCGCAGTTGTCAGTCGCCGAACGATTTTCGCCACAGCAACGAGGAAAATCGCCTCGTTGCTTTCTATTGTGAATGTGAATGGCAGCGAGAGAACGAGACGGAGGAAGGAAAAACCAGCAGAATATACGAAGAATATACACAGAATATACACGAAATTCTTTTTATAACGAAACCAAACCAAAGCGCGCATCGTAACGCACATAGAGCCCGAAAAAGGTGAACAAATTAGCTAACAAACTCGAGTAGCACTAACTCCCAAGTATTCCTGGAATGCCACTAATGTACTAACCCAAAGCAAGAACAAAACAATAAGAAAAAGTCAGAGAAATAATGTTGAATATGCAGAAGCAAGTGGACTAATCTACACACTACTTCCTCCTCCATACACGAACCGAAAAACAACGACAACGACGACACTTTCTGGCATCGTGATTTGATGATGACAACGCAGCAGCAACAGCAGCTTGTGGGAAATTCAGAAGCAGCAGAGGCGGAAACCGAGGAAAACCCAGCGGAAGGAGGTGCAAAAATGACGGCGGCGACCACTGGGGGCGGCAGCTCGGCATCGGCGGGCGGAAAGGCTGGTGGTGGGAAGCACAGGTCGAGGTCATCTGCCCGATACGACGACGTCGAGAAGCAGCAGCGCAAGAGCCGAGCTATCGTCTCCATCCCGAACACCATCAAGCTGAGTATGCTCAATAGCGGTCTCCTCTCGTTCGATCGCATCAAGCTGGAGGCCCGGGACGAGAACAACTCCCTGTCCAAGACGATACCCATGGGACCCATCGATATCCGGCACTTCCTCAAGCTCTGCGACCTAAGGAGGAAGTTCCCGGTACTTTACAAGCTGGAGTTCCAGACGGCCGCCAAGGTGGAGACGAACACCTGTCGGCATGCCATGAAGAAGAACAACCAGGAGAAGAATCAGAATCCCAAGTGCATTCCCTACGACTACAACCGCGTTGTTCTGGAGAAGATCGGCGGGCTGCAGGACTCGGACTATGTGAATGCCTCGTACGTGGACAGTTTACTCAAGCCGAATGCCTACATTGTGACTCAGGGACCCGTGGAGGAGACCGTACAGGCCTACTGGCGCATGGTATGGCAGGAGAACATCAGTGCCATTGTAATGCTGACAAAGACCTTCGACTTTGCCAAGGTAATGTGCCACCAGTACTGGCCCCCAAATATGGAGGTCCACGAACAGTACGGCGATATCTACATAAACATCGTGAGGGAGGAGCAGCTGGCCAACTTCCACATACGGACCTTCAGGCTGTACAAGATGAACGAGAAGCAAGAGGTCACCGACGAGCGCCTGATCCTGCAGTTCCACTACACCGAGTGGTACTCCCACTCGTGTCCCTTCTCCAATGCCCTTTTGGAGTTCCGTCGGAGAGTCCGCTTGGTAGTGGGAAATATCATCAAGGACGGCGACGATATGCGGGGTCCCATTCTAGTGCACTGCAGCGATGGAGGTGGCAGGTCCGGCGTCTATATGTCCATCGATGCCAACCTAGAACTGGCTGAGGAGGAGGAGTGCTTCAATGTTTTTGGCTACCTCAAGAAGCTGCGACAGTCGCGGAAAGGCCTCGTGGAAAACGTGGAGCAGTACAAGTTTATCTACGACACCCTGGAGGAGCACATCATCTGCGGGAAAACCTGGTTTCCCGTCTCGGAGCTGTCGGATAGGCTGAAGGCTAAGGCCAGGCGCAACTCGGGCACAAAGATGAACGAGTACCAGGCGGAGTACGATCAGATCTGCAAGCAGACCCCGCGTTTTACCATCGGCGACTGTGCCGGCGGCCATCGAGCGGACAATCGGGAGAAGAACCGGGACGTCCTGTGTGTGCCGCCAGATAATTTCAGGCCCTACCTGACTTCCTTTCAGGGAAATGCCTTCACGGACTATATAAACTCTGTGTTCGTGGACGGTTACACGAAGCCCCGGGAGTATATAGTGACGGAGTGGCCCATGAAGCACACGCTGGGTGAGTTTTGGTCCCTGGTCTATGACCAGGAGTGCTCCGCTGTGGTGGTCCTGTGCCAGCCGCCCTCGCAGTCGCAGCAGTATCCTTCCTTCTGGCCGAACAAGTCGAAAATGGAGAAGTACGGCCCAGTCTTCTCCGTGCACTATGTGATGTCCAAGAGCTACACGAACATCAAGCAGTGGGAGTTCAAGATCAACAAGAAGATCGTATCACTGACGGAGATGATGGCCGGCGTAAAGGCGCCCACGAGAACCGTCCAACTGTTCCAGCTGACGTGCTGGCCCATGGGCCACAAGGTGCCCAGCTCCACGAACTCGCTGGTATACCTGATGAACATGGTGGAGATTTGGCGGAACAAGGTCGACTACGGACCCGTGTGCGTTGTCTCGCCCGATGGTCGCAGTCGGGCCGGTGTTTACTGTGCCGCGAATGCGTGCATCGAGCAGGTCATCCAGCACGGCGAGGTCGATGTCTTCCAGGCGGTGAAGACGGTGCGCCGTCACCGTCCTCAGCTGGTGGAGAACATGACCGAGTACAAGTACTGCTACGACCTGGTCCTGCACTACGTCCTGCACTTCCTCAACAAGAAGGAGTGAGGCTGACTACTATTTTTTGGATGCCCTGAAAAGGTGCTTTAATGGTTAACAGAAGACGATATAAAACGATACTTGTGGTCCATATATTTGAAGCCTGGGTTCTCTTTTTAAAATCCTGGGAGCAACACACACACGCCGCCTTAAAGCAATAATACTGAGTATTTTTGTTGTCCACACTGAGGAAAAGAGGAAAGAACAAGTGCGACGAGGAAGGGATACATTTTTGTTACGAGCGTCGAAATTTAATTTCAAGCGCCTGTTTTTAAACTTGTTTTGTGACCACGAAACATGATACTATTACCTACGGGTATATATGCTATGTACATATATACCCCGCATAAGCTTTTTGATCTGAAATGTATGTGCCATTTGTAACCCTAGTTGTTGTTTGTTATAAACAGAAAGGAGGTGAACAGTGTGATGACGATGCTGGGGATATAGCGGGGGAGTTGAGGAAACTATAAGAAAGAAACTATTACCATTACAATTTATATTTATATCTGTAGTTTATTACGTTTACTCTTTGAAAATAACAAAACATAAAGATCTTGCTACCTGGGCAATTGTTGATATATATCTAAACGGCATATACCTATTATAAATCTATTTATACATAAATATATATACATATATGAATGTTATGTACTATGTAACTGTTAACAAAACTTTATTTTTTATTCATGTTAAAGAAGAAAAACAAATATTTATTGAACAAAAAGGAGCAACTTCGAGCTGCAGAAGTAAACAAACTTTATATATTGTTTATTTTTAGAAAACATAACACAAACAAAAATACACACAAAACACTCAAAGAAAAGTACTTAATTATGTATGATTGTATCATGATTTTCCTGTATTTTCGCATTTATGCATTCGACACACAGACCTAACTACAAACATATTTACATAAATATTGTTGTAATTTTTAATTAACTTATTTTTTAATTGTGTATACTTGTGCGTATGTCCATTTTAATCCTTTGTATAAACCAATCTACATGTGTGAGCAAATAGCACAAACTCGTATTGGATTAGGCTTAAAGAATTGTTACGAAGAAGCCAAGAAAAAAAAATATAAGGAACGATCGAAAATAACCAGGAATGTGTATTATTTATTTATTGCTTGGATTGGTTCTGCTATATAATAAATCCTAGAAAAGAATTTATAATATATAAAACAAATAACTTTGGTTTAAATCTCCTTTAATTCTTCTTCGGTATCACATTTTGAATCTCTCATTTTAAACATCAAAAATCAATATTTATTTCATTGGAAATTTCCCTGAATAATATTTTGCTCTACAAGTTCTCCAGCTAATCCATATGAATATAGACAGATGATCTAGCCACTCCACAATTTTTTGGCATTCCTCAGCTGAGTCATAAAATCGAAATATCAATCAAGAATTCGGCCTTTCCCCTCCAGCGATTGAGATCATTTGGCAGAAGAATGAGGCCAGATGAATTGGCAAATGGAAATGAATATAAACAAAGCATTTAGCGATGATCCCGAAAGGAATACAGAAAAGAAACAACCACAGTTTAATGCGTGCAAATCAAACAGAGGCGTTGTCCATATTGATATGGCCTCTCGATAAGGTACGGAGCACACGGCGGGTAACGGATGAGGTAAGGGGTGACAGGACACGGAATGGGGTAGGTGCGGTTGCTATAAAATCGATAAATGACAACACACTTTGCTTTAGTCGGCAATAAAAACCAACAGCAATAATAGTAAAACTTCGTGGCGCACAATGACATCAGCGAAAACGTCAGGACGGGGAGAGAGAGGTTGGGAAAAGCGGGAAAAGTCCGCAATATGAAATTGAAAAATTGTGTAAAAATCAAAGCGATTGAGAACGAACGATTCAAGCTAAAACCGAAAATGAATATCAACCTGACTGGCACAATGTTTTCCATTGCCATTTTGATTTTTCTCTTTTTTTGTTTGAATATATATTTTCCCTGAATTTTTGCAATTCTTGTCGGCACTTTAATTGTGAAACCTCATGCAGTGCGGAAATTGTTGCCATGGCGGGGCCAAATTTTATGCCAGACAAATAAACCAATTAGGTTTTTGTTTTGGAAAATTTATCTTTACGAGCTATTAATACAAAACCCAGCGCGTGGCAGCAAATTGCACGCGGGCTTAAGCGGAGTGGGGGACATTTAGTTTTAGTTAATTAAAAAGTCAGTGGCAATTAATTTTGGGGCTCTGCTCGAAAATTTATGGGGCCACACATAAAGTTATGAAAGTGAATCAAAGTGGATTGCCAAAATTTGAATTTTTATAGCAATTCAGACCGCCGGAAACAGTAGTAAAATATAAAATATATAAATACGACTATAAAAGTGAGTAAAGTTTATTTCAATAACATTTCTACGCAAACTAGTCCCTTAGTTTTGAACTTTTTATAACTTAGCCAGTTTTTAAGATATTTTCAAGTTAATTTGGGACTTGGCCTTTTGTATTATTCTAGAATTTCAAGCTTTAATTTGCACAAAAATTGTGTTATAAAATGATAAATATTTAAATTTCTCTTTTCGGGGTATTATAATCTAAGTCAGAACAGAACAATGTGAAGAAGTCATTTCCGACCCTATAAATCATATCTATTCTTGATCAGCATGAATAGCTGATTCGATCCAGCCCATTCCGGCAGAAAACAAAATGTATACCAATTTTCAAAATTTTATATAATAAAATTGTCAAAAATTCAAAAACAAATTAAAATTTTTTTAATTTAAAATTTAAAATTCAAATTTATAAACCGAATTCTACAAATTAATATTTTCACATGTGCATAAAGGTTACAAGCTTGAGAGCCAGTTGATTGATTAGTTTATGAGCCAAAGAAATGTTTATTGTTCTTTAAGCATAGATAAATTGACGAGGTTTTCTGGTTGGTCTCACTTTAGCTTCGCTTGGGATGGCCAGTGATAGTAAATCACTGTTTTAATGGATGAGAGAGTGTGCGTTGGTACTGCTGTTGTTGCCTTAAACATCCTTAGTTGTTAGCACACATGTTTACAATAAACCCGGCCAGTCAACTTAAGAGTGCCAACAAACCAAATGGCTGCTGCAAGGACCAGGGACATGACAAGCTAGCTTTCGCTCAAGCTGGGAAAGTTTACACTGAGCGATGCAGTTTTTAAATATGTATTCAATTTCAATTTTTAAATACAAATTGATTTATACACCTGCAGGGAGTTCGTTAGTTTGTATATAAATATTTAAAAAATAATGTAGTCCTTTTCAAATAAAACAAACAATATTATAAAAACTTACGAACTAAAAATCTTTCTTGTCTTTAAATCAAAAGAAACTGTGGGAATATAGTTTGGTAATTAAAGGAAGCAGGATGGAATGGTGTCCCTTTATAAAAAAATCACAATAAAGTTTGTGTTTCGGGGTTAACCTCGGGTTCCACCAGTTTTTCTATCTGTTCAATTTCCTTGTGTGGGTGCAAGACAATAGATATTAAGCAAGAGCAGAGCACACAAACCATATAGTATACAGCTGCAGCTTTATATTCAGAGCCAAAGTCAGTCACTTAGGCGGCCAGGAGCGACCATTTCAATTTGTCAGTCATCAACAGAGCTAAGAGTGCAGTCGTCGTCCCTTTGTGTGTGTATCCGAGCATCCGAACTATTTGCATTGTGTGCATGTCAAAGTCGTCGTGTTAACATTAATTAAATCTATAGCCTGACATGCACAACAATACGGATCGAGCTCTACACACTTCCCAGCGGCCATTGTCGATGGCTCGCCGCATTGAATTATTGGTTTTGATTCGGCATTTTTTGTTTAACCAGAGGGAATTTGTCGCAGCTATTTAAATATAAATATTGATTGGCACATTAAGCAAATAACATTTATACAGTCGCTTTTGTATTAATTGCGAGTTGACACCACCGGCGCACGCTGAAAAGTATGTCAGTTCCCTTGGGGCGGAAATAATCGGACACAAGTGTTTTGATATTCACATAATTGTTTTCGCCTCGCTCCTCTTGGAAGTGTGGCTTTATTTTCAAAAACATTTGAGTGAAGTGAGATGAATTTGGTCCCGAAGGGCATTGCAGGTAGTGTTTTCAATTATTAATAGTCAAGGAAGCTGAAAGAAAGCCATTTTGATCATACGTAATTAGCTAACTTTAATATGTATTTAGTCAGTATTATTTATAAACAAGAATTTTAATTATTGCATAGTTGAAATTGCATAAAATGTTGCTTAATGAATAAGTTCTTCCTCAAAAGAAAATATCTTTCTTAGCCCAGAGCTGGGCTTATTTGAAATTAATTGAAAACGAGTCGTCGCCGTTGCTACGAAAAGCGAAGCCAAGAGCGCATAAAAGGCATTCGTTTAATTATTTAAATTTAATTTCATGTCATATCAAATTAGTGCCACTCATTTTCACTCCGAACACATGGAGTCAGCCGCCAGTCTACCTTTCTGGCCCCGTTTCCTGCCCGTTGTGAGTGCTGAGTGTGCAAAGGCTAAAGGCCAACCCTTTTTAACTCATTTTCATTACATGCCGCCCCTTTTTTCTAGCGTAAATAAATGGCTGTATGTTTTTGCATTATGCTCCCATTATTTTATTATTATTATTATACTTATTATAAACTCGTTTCGTTGCGAGTGCGGCTGCCTATGGGTGACTGAGTGCCGAGAAGTGTGTGCATACAGGTGTGTAATAGGCAACATTGCCAGTGCAATTGCAACTGCCACTGCAATGGAAATGGCAATTGCACTTCTCCAGGTGAGGGAACCATGGCAAATACCGTCGCATAATTGAATTAGCTAAACAAGCCCCTTTGCCAAATAAATAACTTTCAATTACGTGTTTAATTTCGGGAAATTGAAACCCAAATAAATAAGAAACAATTTTAATTTTCTATTTACTTTTACACGCATTTCTGGTTGAACGCATTGATTGGCGATTTGTAATTTATATATTACATCCAACCAAATTATTGCAAATCAACAATTATAATCAAATATTTATTGATTTCCCTAATGGCAGGCATATATGCCATCAATAAAACCTGTATTGCAACAGCGCCCACAATACCAGCATATGTGCCAAGGTACGGTAACTAGTCGCAATTATGTAATGCGAAAAACCGCAGAAAATATATTTTCAAATGATAGCAAATGGGAGGCAGAGATAAAAGGTTCTATCTAAATTACATTCATAACTGCCAGTGCACAAAATTTAATTATAATTGTTTGGTTATTTCTTTTTTAAGCTGATTATGGTGGCAGAAAAAAGGAGGAGGATGGGGAGACGTATAACAATTGATTCATGTGGAATGGACACTTTGATCTCACACATAAATTAAGTTTGAAAGCTGACATATAACTTAACAAAAAATTTATTTGAAACCTTTTTTTTAAATGAAATGGCAATAACCCAAACTTTAAGGGCAGTTTAGTTAATATTGATTTTATTTATTTCATTGCAACTCGAAAGGATGCAACTGCCTGACGACGGAACTCCTCCCTTTGCACACTAAGCTTCAAAATTATTTAATTAAATAATAAATTATAATTTGATTATTCTACTCATTAAGTTTTCAAGTTGTTCGTGGCGTTACAAAAATTGTTAATGACATTTAGGTAGACAAAGGGAGTTTTTTGTGGGGGCGTGGGACGCCGAAGCATTTGACGAGCGGATGGGGGGCGTGGCAGGAAAACTTTTCCCTGCAAAACTACTCGCATCCGAAACTTTTTTGCAGCTTAGTGTGTGCGTGTGTGGTTGTTGTTAAATGCACAAAAGCGTAATTAAATACATAATGAACAAGAGCCAAACAAAATATAAACAGCGGCGGTACTGGGTGCCGAGTTCGCAGCATATCAAATGTGTCTCATATGGGTTGGGTTGGACTCTGCCCCGCAGAAGGCACAAAAAGCTTTTCAAAATTTGTTCAACAACCGAGCAACGGAAGCTCATTATGTGAGCGATACAACAAAAGCAGGTGCTGCCACAGTTTGCTGAAATGCATCTGAAAATTTGTACCTCGGCGCTAGGAAATTAACTGGAGGACAAAAGATTCTTTGTTTGGTGTCAGGAGGAGAGGTGCTCGTAGGCTTTTTAATTAAATTCAACTCGAACTTCTTTGGGGGGCACGAATAATAATTAAGAACTTTGACTTCTTTACGGAAAGGTATTTCACGATCAAACGAAATGACGTTTTTGGCAAAGTAATTAAATAAAGGTAAATGTATATATATCGCGCATCAATATAAAAACTAGGACCAATTCCTGATCAGCATTAATTAAAGGTTTCCCGACAAAGAATATGAATGGCTTTCTTGTAACCTTAATTTTTGAGCTCAGATTCATTGGCAAAATCTCCACTTATCACACTGCCCACAAATCCTGACTGGCCGGCTTGGCCAGCCTCGGTGTCAGCTTCGGCTATCCATCTTCATCAGCCAGTTGGCCAGCTGCATGAATATTTTAGCCAGGATACCAAGGAGCGGGGCGATCCCCGAGAGTCGCCCACTTAATTAAAATTACAGAGCTCAGGCCAGGACTAGGAGCAGAGGCAGCTGCTGTCAGAAACCGGAGTTGTGTCCTAAATTGCCAGCATGCCAGGCTCACTCAGTCACTTATTGTTATTGCTGCTCTTTCTGGCCACTACGATACATACGTACTGACATACATATATGGGAAACACTTTTCGAATTTAATTGAAAATATTGTATTTGTAGTCGGTTCAGCATTGATTACTAAACAGAGAGCAGCCTGGTCCCGAGTCATTTAAATCAAATCAAATCGAGGGCTCGATGCCTCACGAGGAGCTCCATGCCACACAATTAATAAGCCCAAATTGCATTAAATTTATATATTTGCCCACTGGCATAGAAAATGAGTCATTGTTGCCCCATTATTGTTTGTTATTATTGGGTGCAGAGGGCAGCTATCATCATGTTTGAAGAATTTCTTGGCCATGTATGGAAGCTCGAAAATTGAGAACTTATTGGAGCAAAATGAGATGAGAAGGAAATTGTGTTTTGGTTAGAAAGTTAATGGAACGTGGACGAAGGAAGGTAAATTTCCAGAAAGGAAATATTTTCTTGTTTTGGAAATAAAAAGGAAAATATCTTGCAAAAAGTTGCAACACATTTAATGTGTGCTCATTGCAAATTCCTATAAAATTTAATAATTTCCATACAATAGCAGTCTTATTCTTGCTTCATCAAAAATAACTAATTATAATAACTTAAATAGAAAGGAAATTAAATATGAAAATAACAAATTTCAGAGCTTTTTCTTTTTCTTTATACCCAAACTGCGCATTTAAAATACGATTTTGAATCTCTAAAAGTTGTATACTTTTGTGTGTGCTTATAATAGTTTTTAAGATTTGAATTCACATTTTAAATGGGAAATTTCCCTTTTAAAGTGTTTAAATGGACGATTAGAAAATATATCAGAAGGACGCGCTAGTCACCTCTTTTGTCTCGAATAGAAATTACCAACCGCAGCTAAAAACGTCAAAGGTGAAGCGGCAGAGAGAGTGTGGGCTTGTGGGAAAAATGTAAATGAAACATATCGCGGATCAAAAAACCAACTGTGAAAAACCAGATGGAAAAACCCCACGCATACACCTATATATATATAAATATATACTTATACATATATACCTGCACATATACGTAAGCAAACACACGTATGCATAAATTTCACGCACAACTGAATTACGATGCGAATGATGACGGGGCTGCCTTGTTGTAATGTAATATGTTCCGCGATGGATGCGGAAATCTGCACAGAGGAGCGTTCAAAAACAAGAGAGTGGCGGGAGAAGGATAGCGGTGGAGGGAGGGGCCTTGCACTCGGGAAAACTATTTAACATTAACTCAGGCTTACGAAAATTAGAGTCAGTATTGATGGACCTCAGAAGTTGTTTGTAACTTTATTAAAAAAGAAAAATAAACTCAGTAACGAGTTGTAAAATAGCTTTACAACAATTTACAGTACTAAGTATAGATTTTTAATAAATTTAAGATTGTTTTATAATATATATAGATCGAATAAGAGTTCAATAAGAAAAACAAAAAAGATTTATGATGAACTGTAAAATCAGAAAATAAAGACATTTAAAAATATATTCAGCACTTGCCTATCTTTTTCCAAACATAGGCATATCCAAAGGATTTACGGATACTTTTTTTCTGAGTGAAAGAAAGAGCACAAGGCAGCGGCTACAGATTCGGTTGGGTTAGACAGTTAAATAGACGGAGCTGACAGGTTGGCCGGGGCGTGCAAAAATTCAGCAACGCCATCATTAATCTTTATTTGCGCCTCCCGCTCCGCCACCCACGACATTACCCATTTCCCACTTCCCTTTTCCCCAAAAACCTGGAGCGTGAATAATTTAGCTACCTAATAATAAATCATTGCAGCCTGTGCATTAGTTGACTGTCTCTTATGTCTGTCTGTCTGTCCCTTGGAACCGGAAGTGCAGAGTTACATGCTTAAATGCTTATCAAATTTTATGAGTCGCCCCTTTTGTCTGTCCGTGTGTGTGCCCGGGACTGTGCTCTGCTCTTTGCGCCACTAATGAGCATTAATTAATTGCCGAGTTGGAGAAGGAGGCGTAGGCAGCGGCGCTGGATCTGCCACGCCCGCCTTAAAGGTTCGCCGATGGCATCACAGGAAGCATTTTTGCGGCCGCTTAGAGGTTTCACTCCGTCGAAAGGTTAAATATAACGTATACGAAATTAGATCTCGACGCTTATTTTTGGGCACTGAAATAAAGAGCTAGTCCCCGGAGAGAGAGAGAGAGGGTACAGATGAAATGGTGCTTGAAATATTATATTTCTTTGCGGTGGAATAAAAATAGGTTTACGTCTGTCACTCTTCGTGTTCATCAGTAGATATTTTTTTTAAATTTTTTTTACAGTAATTGGATCTTGCAGATTATTTTGGGTAATGAGAGTTATTGGTCTGGGTACTAAGCCTACATTTTAGTCTTCTTTTATATAAATTAAATAACCCCGTGAATTAAATATATATATATATATAACTATACTTATTTTCAAAGAATTCACATTGTTTTTTAATAGCTCTAATTTTCTATTTAGCCCACACGAATACGTAATCTCCGCAACACAACCGATAAAACCTTTTAGCATCATTGAAATTTTTCATTGAAAAATATTTTTACCGATTTTCATTGCTGTTGCTGATTGCTGATTCTTCCTTCTGCTCTGGCGTCCGCATTTCATTTTTATTTTTAAGGAATTTTATCAGCACACTAAAAACAATTTCTAGATTTTGGCATGCAGCATAATTTGATTAATTTTGCAAATAGAACGAAAGAGTTGCAGGCAGCTGACAAAAATGTTTTGTCCAAGTACATGGGGGATGCTACGTGAATACAGGAATTTTAATTAAACCATGATGGCTTCAAAACTCTGGCACTGTCCACTAAAAACACTAAGACACAAGCAAAGTGCTGGATTGGAAGTGTAAGTAAAAATGGGAAGGTAAAGGGAAAGGGACGAGAAGAATGCTATAAACTATGGTAAAATATTTGGACATCTATTTGCAACTTAGTTTGCGGCTTTTCCGGAGAATGCAATAAAATATTTAAATGCACAATCAATAAACTGTGTGCTCCCCAAAGAAAATTCGGCTTTGCATTTATTTTTGCCGGAATGTATCGTTGCAATTTCCTTTACTTGCGTTCTTTTTATTTTCGGGCGGCTTAAAATTATATTCGGACAGGACTGCGGTCGGCTGGCAGTGTCAAATTGACAAATATTTTCAATTAAAAATGTTGCTCGCATTTTACTGGTTGGCTCGTTGTCCCTTGTGTGGCTTTAATTGTTTGCCCATTGCAAGCAGGCCTGAATGCAAATTGTTGCATAATCGAGGGAGCATTTTGTTGTGATATTCCAGTATTACTGTTACGCATAGTAGAGGAATATTTCTGAGGGACAATATATTGATGTATTCGTGTGCAACCTTTGGAGAATCTCTTTACAAATTATTCTTCATTCCGAGTTGCTGCTGTAATCTGTCGAACCAACTCCAATTTCAAATTATTTCCATTTGCGGCACACAAACACGTTTTTTGTGCACTCTGACTTGGACATTTTCAACAAGCCAGAGGCAGGCGACTTAGCCGACAACAAAACACAAGCCAGAAGGCGAGAGGTGGAGTTTACCTGGGATTTAAATGCTATTTACACAGCTTCTGTCTGGCCAATAACATGCGCCGAAAGTAAAGCTCAAATCTGAGTGAGACTGGGAGTTCTGGGGCCAAGGGACATTCCCCTCGACAGGAAGAGGATGAGGGTCCGGTCCCGAAATAGTGTTGACCCTTTTGCCATTGTCTGGGCACGTAGGAGGGGGCTAAAAATGTGACACTCCGGGAATGGGCAGCAGAATGGGTTTAGGTGTGTCTCTTCCCGTACTACCTTGCCCATTTCAGGGCACTCATTCGCTCGCTCGCAGCCCAATCCGGCAATTCCAAAGCTGGCCGAGATTCAACTGGAAATTGTGCACACCTGTCGACGGACAAAGATGGTAATAGGACAGCTGTGGGCGCCAAAATAGGTGTCAAATGATGAGTACTTTAAACAAGGAATATATTAGGGGCTACTTTTATAATTTTTTTGGCTTCTACAAAAATATTTACCCTGGAATGCCGTGTGCCAGTTTATAAAATGTAATATTGAACCTAAGTAAATTTATATAATATATAATGCCCAAAATACTCGTAATAGTTTTAAGTCCTTTAGAAATGTACCACAAAGTATTGCTATTATTCTAACCTCGATTGTAATGATGGCTGTGGGAATAGTCAGAAGGGATGGAATATCCCCTCCCCCGACAATTCCCTGGCTGAGGCTCAGGCAACGTTATTACCTTGACACATGTGTAACGGCTTTGTCTTCCTTTTTCCGTTCTTTCACCGGCCTGTTTCACCTGGCTGGTTTTTTATTTTTTTCTTACTACTGAATTCAACTGTGGCAGCAACTGCAAAAGCGGCTTTTGTTTGAAACCTTTGGCTCCGTCTATCTTTCGCCCCCTGTTGCGGACCTTTAACCCTACACAGCCCCAGTCCCCAGTCCCCGGTTCACTGTTAACACTCCGAGGGCCTAGCGTGTTGCTAATGCATGTTGAGTCGAGCTTAAGACAAAATTTCAGTCTGCTGGAAAAGATTTGTGCGCCCCTGGCCCTTTGATGTGCGGCCAAAAAACGAAGGGGAGCCTAGGCCGAAGCCGAAATCCATTTAGCAATTTCCTCATTTTCAATCAGCTGCCAGCAGCGACGCGGAATCTCTGGGGCTCGCAAAGCGCATCCGACTTTCGGGTCGAAATGATTAAGTATGGTGCCAAAGGATACCCTGGAGACAAAGCCAATGCTGTGACAATTTCCCCAGAAAAAATAAAGAAAAAAAAGTCAGAAGTTTTTTCTAACGATGAAATAAGCATTATGAAAACAATAATTATAATACTCTGTATGGATTGAATACAAAATAATATTTAAAGTCTACAACGACTGGAGTTTACTTAGTTACTTCCACATCGCTTAATACTCATTCCGATCGGAATAAAATTATTTTTGTCACTGTCCGAACCCAATTCCACCTTTCAGTTTACAAAATACACATAAATCGCCTTTAGCTTTCATTAAAGCTTCAGTTACATAATCCATTCAAAACTTCAGGGATCAGGCCATGCGATTTGATGCCATTTAACAGGAACGAGGAGGCGACTATATATACTTCACCCACTTCGTTCCCTTTGCAGAGAACCTAGCTGGGGAAAATTGATGAAATTGATTTCCACATTGGCAATTTTCTAAGCGGGCTCACGTTTGCACCTGACAACTGCAACCGGCTGACCTCTCAACTCCCGACGACCTCCCATACTGCCGCCCAACCTGCACCGTCGTCCCTCTCCCTGTAAATACTTTGGCCAAACATTTTGTCATCCATCTTGGAACCAGGAGCCCAAACACAGCCACGTCGCTGTCTATTAGTTGCAGCTCCAGTTTCTCGCCCTGGTCCTGCAGCTCATACCTGCTCCTTCTCCTACTCCTGCTCCTGTTACGGTTTTCCCTGCGGGTTCAGACGTCGCCATCAACAGTAGCATCCATTTCCCAGTCTCAATCTTGGGCAACTGCAGCTCCTGCATTTTTTTCCTTACAGCACGTTTATCTAGCCGTTTCTTGATTTTCCCTTTCTTTGCTCGATTTTTGCCTGCTTGCTACAAATTGTGTGCTCTGCTTTGGGAAAAACGAGGAAGGTGCTCGGGGTTTTTACTAACGACAGTTTATAAAATATTCAGCTTGACTGCCAGAGTGTGCTGCTGCTAGTTGGACGCTGTTGCCGCTGGCTTGGCAGCTAAAAGTTTTTAATGAATTTTTTAGCAAGCTAATCGAAGTCAATGTTAGTTGAAAAATGCATTAAATAACGTGCGGCACGTGTATTCAACGCGTCGTATGCGCAATATCGCAGAGAAATGTTGACAGATTCGTTTTGCTGCATGAAGTCTGCCTTTTCCGAGGTTCAACTTTGACTTTTGAAAGTCAGGACTCTCACACAGAAGGTCAGACAGTCGGAAAAGTGGGGAACATCCACTGGAAGGGCCAACCAGGCGTATGAAGAGTTTTCTTTTTTCCACGTCGGCAAGAGAGTGGATATAGTAACATGCTTATAAAATTTGCAATGCAAATTCGGTATTTTCCACTTGGTGGATATATGTGAAAAAAGAACCGGGTTAAAGTAAGGGGCTTAAGGGCCGAGTTTGGCCAAATAACAAGATAAATATTTTATAACAAGTTCAAACCATATACAATTTTTAATAATTAATTATTTTATATCAAAGTATAGTCATCAGTACAGGGTTTCCATAATCTCCTTTTGACACATATATATAATTTCCACCTTTCCCTTATTTATTCGTTTAATTTTTGAACTTAGCTCTCTTGACTATAAATTAAAACTGAAAGGGAAAACTCATTTTAATACGTTGGTACACAGTCGTAATTAACTTTCTCCGCTTTAGTTGGGAATGCTTGTGGCATTGCTAAAATATTTATCCAATTAATTTCTACCTCGGTTGCCAAGCAATTTATTGCAACTTTCACATTTTCATTACGTTCCTCCGCTGCTCGGCGCTCGGCGCCCGACGCTCGCTGTTTGCGTTGGCTCATCGCATCTCCTACATCTCAATTTCCTTGCTTATCTTTGCCTGATTCCAGCGATGTTCCCACTGCTGTCTGCACCTAGTGCCCCTCGGCTGTTATTTCAGTTGCAGTTTGCACGCTTTCCACGCTCTTTGATTTCCAGCCAGCTACCTCTTTCGTTTTCCCCGCCATTTTTCCGCGCTTTTCTGCCCCTAAGTAAGCGCCTCAATTATAGACTCAGAAAGAAAGACGGAGACGGAGACAGGTCGGCAAATGTCGGGGAATTTTTCAGCTAAAAGACGCGAAAACCATGGATTGTTGAAAGCTGAGTTGGAGGTTGAGATATCCCGGTAGCAGAATAGGAGCTTATAAGCAGGACTTAAGTATCTCGAAGCGAGCCCGATTTTACGCTCTGCAATTGAGCTTTCGGTAAATAGTTTGCTTCGCTGCATTTTGACGTTTGATTGGTAATCATCCTGGCCAAAGTCCCCTGCGGGAATCAGGGATTATGAGGATGATAAGGAATGAGAAGACGAAAGGCGAATCTGCTGATTATTTCACTGATTTAGAACCAGCTAGAGGACATACTATAAAATACGTTATGTGTAATCCAACACAATTCAATAGAACTTGAGCCCGAAACTATCTTCATAAATATAATGTTGATCTTGATAAGAAGTAAAGCTTATTCAATATATATTTTAAAGAAAATGGTTTCCAATAAGTTGCCTTAGTTCTTCCCAGAGGCCATTTTTACATATCAGTGGCCGCAAATGTTGTTTTGTGTTCTTGTTTTCTTTTTTTCAATTTGCAAATAACAAGTTCAGTGTCAGCACAAAAAGTTGCTTGGTATTTTACAAAAATTATTAGCCAAAATAATGAGACTCCACGCCCCAAAACCAACTGGCGCTGTCCACACTTCATTTCCCAGGGCTTGGCTTTCCCTTCCTTCCGCTTTTCAGACCCCCGACACACACACCCAACCCCTCGAAGCCACAACCAGCAATGACCTAATAAATCCGTTTTATGTCTTGGTCCTGGCGCCGCCTTCATTCGACTCCAATCGCGTGGACGGAAATGCCAGCGGCGTCTGTTTGTGGTAAAGCCCCTCAGACCCAGCCTCCGTTTCCCGTTCTGGATTTCCCCAACGCTCAACCTATGCACTGAGAAAATTGAGGGTTCAAACATGCATACTAATTGGAAACTATGTAAGAACGGCTTCGACAATTTAAAATGCTTAATTAATAATAGGGTTATAGGGCTATTGTTGCTTTCATGACTAAATTTAATTTTTTCCATCATATCAGCAAAGAAATCTCGTTAAAGGGATATTTTGTCTTGCATTTAAAGGAGAAAGTGGACTTGGTTGCCATTTTATAGCGCAGTGCACACTTCCGTGCCCTTTTCAATTCATATTCAAATTCAAATTGTAGGCGTGGCCCCGCCATTTATTGTCTGCGCCATTAGCTCCACTAATGATCCATTCAGCAGGAGCCAAATCAGAGGATAAAAAATTCGAAAAGGGAAAACGACATCGCGGAACGCAAAAGGAGGAAAGCCCCAAGGCGGCCATATTTAAATAAGAGCCCGGGATGCAGACTCTCCTGCCACACACACAGAGACAGAGCAGACCAGGCCCTTCCCAAATACCAAATACAGACAGACACGTCGGCATTGTCAATATGCTTAATGGATTTTCAAATATTTAAACAACCGACAACCAGAGAGCAGGGCCCAAGACGGCGGTTTTCCTTCCCTCGCCTCGGTTAGCCCTTAAATGCATTTGCACACACATTTACGCATCCTGCAAAAGGACACAAGCGCACATGCAGACATACATATATAAATCAAATGTTATGGGTCCCGGGCTAATGGAATTACAAATTGGAAATTTTCTTCTGTTTGCCATGCATAAACGATAATTGATAATTGATAACTGGGTCAGAACAATCTCCATTATCTGCATTGGAAAAGACAAACTACGCACAAGCGCGATTCTTAATATCAGAGAGACTCAACACTTGTATAGCTTTTGAATAAGTTGATACAAATATTTATAAATTTGTAATTAATTTTGAACTTAAATTGAACACAGTAAAATCTTATAGAAATATTTCAAACAATTAATAACTTTTATATGGATCTGGCCAAACTAAAATATATTTTTTAATCATTTAATCATTTTATTTGCTAATCATATTTTCAAAAAATGTATAGATACAAGATTTACAGATTTTTCCGTAGAGTTTTAAAATAAAGAAGTTTTCTGTTATCCCTTTTTAATCTCATTATTTGTATTGCAACATTTATATTTAAGTTCAGTTAAAATTTATTCCATCCTGTATACAGTTTCCCAATCTTACTACGAAAATGGACAAATGCACTGCCATATTTATTCACATGAGTTATGCGAATATGCATTTTTATTTAATTTCAATTTAAAAGTTTTAATGAGTTTTTGCACTGTGCGCCCCTCATGTGAAAAAAGGCTATAGCTACAAACTTGCCAGGATTTTATATTCCGTGTGGAGTTTATTTATTTACACTTTACAGCGATTATTCTGAGCAGAGCTTCCCTGGACATTTTTCCAGAGCTTCCCGCCCTGCCTCTCCCTCTGAGAACAAAATTTAAATTAATTTCCGAATTCAATTTAAATGCGGCTTTTGTTGTTTGGCTTAAACTAATTGCCACCGCACTGTATGAGACAAAATCTCTATGCCACGTGCATGCAATTTTTATGCGTTCCCACGAATCTCAAATTGCACTGTTAATATTTTCAGAAGTAGAGGTCCAACTCGGACCATTTCGATTTAGTGGATGAGGTCGCAGAGAGGGGCTAATTTACACAACAAATGCTTTTTAAACCATTTAAAATCAGTGGATAGAAAATTATTAACAATCGAGGGCAAAGAGAGGGAAATAAAGTATTTTCGCAGCCCATTCATCAGACACTTTACAATGCCTGTCGGAGAATGTTAAATAACAATGCGTAAGCCCCTCTCCCCCGCTGGTGACATTAATGAGCAAATGTGAAAAGTGCCTGGCATATTTTTTCATGCAATTTTCTCTGTCACTTTTGACCGAAAGAAAATGGGCTCTTATTGTCATTGTTGAAATGTCCGGCAGCGGCTTTGTTCGAATGGCCATTTAAATACAGGAACTCTCCGCCCAATCCCCAGGCTAAGAGTCCACCGAAGTTGAGATATTTGCACACAAAAATATTAAAATTTGTGTTCTTCACTTTGGCCAAAAATTAAATTTTGTGCGACGAACAAAAAAACCAAGTTTCCCCGCCCGGAAGACTCCAATTAAAATGGCAATTAAACGCAGGAAGCGGCGAACAACGAAACCTGAACATGAACGTCCCGGAGGAAATAACGCGCTTTCGAACTGAATTGATTATAATTATGTATATTCCATAAATGCAAAATAAGCACCAATAAATATCAATAAATACATGTGTGTCGTGCCTATATACATGAGTAAATATTTTGCCTGGCAATTTATTTGCTGCCGCTTCACTGGGCTAAGTAATTAATTACCAAATAATTTGGTAATTTTAATTTACTGCATACGCTCGCGACAAGTGCATGAAACCAATTTGTGCCAATGCACCGTTAATTAAGATTTAATGTCGATCAAGAACGCCTTCTGCCGCCCCATTATCCCTTTTCTATTTGCCATTTTGTATACGTAATTAAGCGACAATAAGCATTTAATACACATTTTACCCTACATACCCACACCCACCCTCGCACACTTGCAATTAGTTCGGCGGGGTATCTGCGTATGTTTGTGTACGCCCACAATGCCACGCCCATTAAGTACACAACACCCAAACACACACACACACAACAAATTGCTGGCTAATTTGAGAGGCAACAAAACGCCAGCCGCCTTCAATTGACAAGGACTGTATGGTTGTTATATATTCTATATATATTTATATGTGGCATGTATTCCCAAATACATATATATATTAAGCTCGGCCTTGTTCGTACATACATGTTTGTATGTGTGTGCCTGCAATTAAAAATTATCTGCGAGACGGCATCGGGCATAAAATACACTGTAAATTTGCCAGGAAATTAAGGAAAAGTGAGGAAATGGGAGGAAAGGGGCTTTACAATGTGGGAGAAAATTTGCGGCTGACTTCATGAGGGGTTTTCTTTATCCCCAAACTTGAATATTCATTTCGAGTCACAATATCGATGTAGAAGCAAACTGAAAATGAATTACAAGACGTTTCCTAATCTAAAAATTAAAGTTTAATTCAAATGAAAACCATTTATTGAACTATATTAACCCCTTTACCATATGGTTTGCTTAAAACGCGAAATGATTTATTGAAATAGTTCCCTTTCCAGCTGCGTTGATAATTATTTGGTTAAAATCTTCAACCAATGCAGTGAAATAAATACAAATCGAACAAAATAGGATTTCTTCTTCCTAGATACTGTCAGTTTTGCGTTTCACTGTACTGAAGCAAACCTAGATTAAAGTCCATGTCCCGGATACAGGAGCTACAAAAACGTGGCATGTAGCGATTACTCCGCCATTGAAATGTTTAATCGTGGTTCCCTGATTTAGCATCTAACAGTGTAATAAATTTCGTCCACATAATTTGTGGGACTGCTGGCGGGGGAGATGGGGGGCAACTTGCATCAGATTAGTAATTATGTAAGACCCTCAACAGACCCACACATAGACTCGCCTCAATGAATCCCCATAAATCCGCGCATAAATACAAATTACACACAGACGGGCAGCGGCAATATCAATTTACTCTGCGAAAGCGGCGGCAGAGGGTTAAGAAGAGGCCAAGCGGCGCAGTCAAAGGTTAAATAAAATCCCATGCATAATGAAAACAGCTCGCCGTCAGAAGTCCTTTGGCTTCGTCGTCGTGGTCATTACTTATGTTTTATGACATGCGGCTTAGGTTTTTATATCCCTCGGCATTTCATTTCCTTCCAGCCGCCGAAGCGAAAAGCTGTAGCATAAGCACTTACGTGCATTTAGTTCAGGGAGCGGCACACTACACTAATCAGTAACTAAGTAACTAATGCACACCTTCCGATTCCCCTCTCCTCTTTGCAGACAATCATCCGCGAAATGAATCGACTGGGGATGATGGTCGACCTGTCGCACGTCTCCAAGGGAACGATGCGGGACGCCCTTGAAGTGAGCGAGGCCCCTGTGATATTCTCGCACTCCTCGGCCTACGAGCTCTGCAACACGAGCCGCAATGTCCAGGACGATATCCTGCAGGCCCTGGCCAAGAACGGCGGCCTGGTCATGGTCAACTTCTATTCGAAGTTCCTCTCCTGCAGCGACAACTCCACCGTGCACGATGCCGTCGGTAAGTAGTTGGAAAAGTTTGCCAATTACCTAAAAGATTCTTTTTTCTATTGTACATTTTATAAATCTTAATTTTCCTTGCGGAAATGCTTTTAAATAAATCTGTGAGCAAAATAAAAGTATGCTACAAAAATATGTCCGTATTTTAATTTTCTAATTGATTATCTTTAACTCATTTTTATTATAAGAAAGCGTAATGTAGATAAATACTGTGAAGTATAAATATTAAATAAAACCATATCAAAATAAGAGAAAAGAGAAAGTTTTGGATGATCTTCACTCACTCTCTTTTTTGTTACGGGAAGTTCAAACGGCGAAAACGTTTTCCTCTTCTCCGATATAGTCGTCCGATCAGGGCCGTTCCGACTAATAAACTAATGAAAATAGTCGAAAGACTATCGCAAAGATTCATTTTGACCGACAGACGGATAAGGGGGTAGAACGACTCGACTGCTGATGCTGATCAAGAATGTATTTTAGTTTATAGGGCCGGACATCACTGCGTTTCAAACTTCTGACTAGAATTATAATACCCTGGAAGAGTATTAAATCCATAGTAAGAAAAAGCCTTTTAGAATGCCTTTAAGGGGGGGGGGCTTCGACTATATGTATTCTCTTTCCATCCGAAATCAATCAAGGCCAGTGACTGGGTCGTGGTTGCTTTTTGTTGTGGCACTCTCTTGATTGTCAGGCTATTGTTTCAGTTAGTTCATTATCTCCTCCTTCTCCCCTTTAATCCCCTCGCCTCTTGTTTCCCGATCCTATTCTGATTTTTCTGGTATTGCTTTTGACGCGCCATCAAAATGAGTCTCGTAATCACTTCCTGTATTTCGTTCTCTTCCTTTCGAGTCACCACAGATTGCGTCCACATTCTTCCCTACTTTAACAGAGAAAAATAAAATGTTATATGGAAAATACTTCAAGGAAAATAAAATTGTAGATTGGGTTTTAAAATTAATATAAAATAGATGTGAGACTTGAGAAAATTCAAATTTTTTTTGTCGTCCTTGTTTTATTTACCTCAGCATTAATAAACAGATAAAGCTCTGAACTTATTAATGAATAATAATATTAATAATGGCGATTTATCAATTTTATTATTTGTTGTTTAACTTTTTGTGCTGGTGCTTCTAGTGTAAAATAATCCTCTAATGTCCTCTCTTTACTCTCCTTTCATGCCTTTGTCACTTGTTTTGGCTGCCGTGGACACATCTCAAATTGGCACAAAATTTTAATAACGGCTGACTTATGATGGCAAATACGACAACAATGGCGCGGCGAACCACCAACAATGGCCCTTAATGAACTCGGCAACCCTGCCAAACCGCCGTACTGCTGCCAACCAATATCCTTCACACCCAAAAAAAAAACTCATTCACTCCGGGACACAGCGCATATTAATCACATTAAGCGAGTCGCCGGCATCGATCACGTTGGACTGGGCGCCGGCTACGATGGCATTAATTAGTAAGTAAAAGTCATTTATTTCACTTAAATTCACATTTCCTCGCCCCGTACGCCTCGCACTGTACATATCCGCATAGTCCTCCAGGTGCTTGCCATTCTTTTTTGTCTTCAGTTTTTCAGTTATTAATTGATTATATTTTAGTCCGAGGTCTTAACATTGGCATATTGCCAGCTGTACGACGACGGGTGTGGACAGACCGAGCGGCCGTTTTTCCCCAAACAACTTGTGCAAACCGTTTACGAGATTTTTAAGATAATTTAATGAGCTCTCATCAGGCAAAGGCAATAAAAGATTATCCAGCCATTGTGAGGGAAAACTGATTGGGAGTCGTAAAAGGGTTGAGAATGGATTACAATTGGGAATGGATAATGAAATTAAAAAAATTACGAGCGCAAGATCTTAAATAATATAGAACTTACAGTTTTTATCGCGTGAGAACTAAGAAAATTAAATATCCTTTAGGATATTTCTTTATTTAATATATTTTGAGATAGTAAAATAAATAACTAAAAAGTCTCTTATTGGAATGCCTTTTCCATTTAATTGTAATTGCAAATTCTGTCAAGTACTTTGTAACCACAGTGCTAAAACCCATGCAACGCTTACCAAGTGATTGAATTTTCCGCAAAAATATTTAAAGCACGTGGCCCATTAGCGGGATCAAAAAATGTGCATTACCTCAACGAGCGGCCCATTGGCCGAATGTCCTAGTTTGAGATCCTCTTTCAACGTGCCAGCATCATTATCGTCATCATGACCATCAGAGCCATTCGTCTTCATTATCGCTTGTAATTATTCCCGTGATGCTGGTGGAAAATGCATTTGCATAGATTTCCATTTCATTGCGTCGTCGGAGGAAGGGAAAACCGAACGGCGAACAAACAAAATGCACCAACAATTTTAGATAAACCCCACCTGTGTGTGTCCTTTTTGGCTCTCACACTGTTTTGAAATTAAATATTTTCGAGTACACGGCATTGCATATTGCATAAAAATAACAACAAAAAAGTGTCCATTTAAATGTATTTCCACTAAAATGAACTTCAAAATTTGTTTTTGGCGGCGACCACAAAAAATTACAACAACAAACAGCCTGACGGCGGTAATAAAAACAAGAAAACTGAAATTGCGTACACATATGAATATTTATGGGCCAGAAATACGAAACAAACACGAACATGACACAATAAATAACCTAAAATTCTATAAAATTAGTAAATGTCAAATGGGTTTGGTTCCTAATTCCGTTAGGCGAATGCGCAATGAAACAAACTCCACCTTTTTAAGTTCATTGCCTGCTGGCCATGTATATGTACATATATGGTATTTGTTTATATATGTATATATTTTGAATTCAATTTTGAGTTTAAGCCCTTTAAAGCCACAAATGAGTGTGCTATTAATTTGGGCAGCAAGCAAAACACGAGAATTTTAGAAATTTGAACTTGCAAAAGCTAATCCAAGCAGAAAAATGGCATTAATTGCTGTTCCTTGCCGTTTTCAAGGTTTCCTTTTTTTATCTAATACATTTAACATTTGAGTCATTCTAGTTGCAATCGTTCCCAAATTAAGTTTTAATTTTACCTTTTTTTCCTACACCATGTGATCAATTAAATTTAAAGCTAAAGTCTTAATTTATTTAATCAGTATTTATTTGTATATTTAGGGCCCAGTTTATGCATCCGCAGGCGGTTTCTGTTCATGCCATTTAAATCGTGTTTGGCCTAAACGCCTGCATGTAAAGCTAAAGTATTATTCATTTGTATGAAATGTCTGTTCATAAAATATGATTATCGAGCACTTGAGAGCGTTCGGCCAGCAAAATGTATATTTATTATTTATTTTCCTTTGTGTGTGCCATTCATTATTTATTTGTTTTTCTTCTCAGGATGATGTCTCCTGTACACACAAGCTCTTATTCTTTGCTCCGCCAGTGGCCCGGATCTAGCTTTCTGTTGATTCAATTTATTTTTTATGTTCAGCACGCAATTAGATTTAATTGTGTGGTGAGAATTTATGAAATATGTGCATGCGATTTGTTACGTGTATTTAATAGAAGGAAGCAGAATAATACAGACTGATCTCTTGCTTTTTCCATTCAGCACCCCCAAGGGGCTGGAGGACGTCTCGTCGTATCCGACCCTCTTTGCCGAACTCCTTGGCGGCGGCTGGACAATTGATGAATTGACAAAGCTGGCAGGGGGCAATTTTCTACGGGTGATGCAGCAGGTGGAGAAGCTGAGGGATGACAAGAAGGCGTCGGGCGTTAAGCCCTTCGAGGATCATCCAAATTTCCGCACCGATGACCCCTACAACTGCACATCCAGCTAATTGAGCAGCACCCGACTTAAGCACGCTGAGGTTGTACCAGAGATGCCAGAAATCTAACGAATTCCGCTTTATATAGTGGTTAATATGAAATATAGAAAATTTATAGAAACTTATTTCCAGTAAGCTAAGATTTGTATAAGCTTTAAATGCGTGCAAGTGTAAGAATATATGGGTACTTAATAGACCGATTTTTTGGCTGACAAAGTGATTTTCCCCCTTTTCCCCCTTGGTAACCGAAGACGAATTTCTTTTCATTTTAATGACAATCTACAGACTGCCAGAAAACAAAAACAAAACAATTAAAAAACTTAACTATAAACAGCACAAAAACCCACAAAAAACTTTCTATGAACTTTTTTTATACCCCGACAATAGTAAACCAGACTCTTTCTAAATCTACTCCAACAAGAACTCATTTTGGTCCCCCTTTATTTCTACTTATTTACATGAAAACTACATATCAAGTATGTAATAAATAAAGAAACCAAAAATTATTATATTGAATTTAATGAAAAGTATCTCGTTTTTTGCATTAAAAGACAATGCAAATATTTGCGAGTGGGGAAGCATACACTTAAAATTAAAATCAAATAAAATAATCATAGATAAGATAACCATTCGATGAAGGTTAATACTTAAATTCATTTTTAGTTTACATTCCCAACAGTTTCAAGGCGACGGAAAACTAATGGAACGAATAGCGTAATAAAAACTAAATTAGACAGTAAGCTAAGTGTGGGCGTGGCACTGCCTGCCACACAACAATCTGTAAATATATCCCTATGCAATAGGACTAATTTATGGACATATTATGAACATATAAAGGAGTCACGATTTTCCAACATATTCCCAAACAACCACATCGCTCTGTCTCTGTACCTTCTAAAGAAAAATCTAGCCAAATGCGTCTTTAGCCTAAGTAAACCAATTATACATTGACGATAACCAAATATAGCAAAGACCCAAGACAAACTCAATAAGTGTAAATTTTTCTAGACCGAAACCGAACAACAAATAACTCTCGATATAGATTTATATAAATTAAAATCTACGCTTACGTTTTTTGTACGATTTTTGTATGTGTATATAGCATTTTTACCTATGCTTTGATTTATATGGTCATTATAGTTTTCTAGCAAACAATTCAAGCGTATTATTGTACTGGATCCAAATAAGCAGACTTGTTGGTAATCGCCCTTAGTTCTTAGTCTGGCCTGGAAGGCCCCGAAAATATATATATCCATAATGTTTATACATATACGAAATATGCCTAGTTATAGAAATTAAACCAAATTCGACATACATAAAATGCATATGCATACATAAATACACTGAAACTCGATTCTCATCCATTAATATCCCAGCATTTATTTGATCTGCGGTTTATTTTGTTTAACTAAGATATAAACACAGGAACACTCACAGACACGCATATGTAAAACCAAATGGTAGTTAAAAACTTGAAAATGGTAAAATGTTTAGCAAATAAAAACTCCAATGGAAAAAAATGGCGATAAATATAAAAAAAATTCAAGAAAAATGTAATGGTTTGTTTCATCACCGTGGTCCGCCCACCTAGTGACGACGAGCACCGGGGTGTGCGCAAGGCAACTAGCACTCAAACACGCGATACACCCGATCGTTTCAACTGGACGAACATCGAAGACGTGGTAGCGTTGTGTCCGCCCAGAAAAGAACCCGCTCAAAGGGAATTTGAATGACAATAGGGCCAGTTGTACAGTATGTTTAAATATTTTTAATAAAATATTACCACTATTGTCTGTATATGAATACACAAGTTTTTTTGGTATAAAAATATCTAGCCAAGGGCTCTACGACTGACTCCTAAAACTCTAATTGGCGGAGTAATTGCTGGCAACGATTGTGTAGTGGAAGCGAACTATTCCGGATAGTCTGATCCTCCGTCATTGTTGTTATCATCTTCCTCAAGCACTTGAGATCGTGGTGCACATGACAATCGTTCATTGTATAACTATTGAATAGTAAAAACTTGGGGCCTCCATTTTCCTCGGCCAAGCGGCGAGCGGCAATGAACTCCAAGAGCTCTATAAAATCGAGGTAGTTAATGCCAAAGCTGGCCCTCAGCATGGTCTGGCTGTGTGCCTCAAAGTTGTCCATTTGCTGGCAGTCCGAAATCTCCTTCCATACGGCCTTCAGGTTGTTTTTGAGATTTTGCCATACCATGGAAATGTTGCAGGCATTGAACCAATTGTGATTCACGGATATGGTGTCTGTCAGATTCCACACTTGATGGAACCAGCCGCTGGGCACAAAAACAGCTTCATTGGCCCTCTGATTGATGACGTAATAGCGGACATTGTGTTCGTCCAGCATTGTCTCGTCGATGCTGAATGGGAGATTTCCAAGTCGATCTTTGAGTTTGAGTTCCTCGCCCGGCGGCATTATCATCCATTTCTTGATACCCACAATGTTGGTTGACCAGCTGAAGGAACCAAAAACGTCCGAGTGGTAAGAGGTCCTATAATTTAAAGGATTACTTTATTATAGAGTTTTACAAGGAAGGGATAACGCTTTACCATGAATTCTTGGGGCCCATATAGACGAATCTGTAGTCGTCCTTACCCTGATCAATCAGTTGTTCGTTGAGCCAGTCGGAGGCAAAATATTTAGGCACCTGATAGAAGTTATAGCCGGGCATCTGGGCCGCCAGATGCCAGTCCTTGAGGTAGAGATTGTCCCGGTTCGCTGTATCAACATTACTATTTACTTCTGGGGTTTCGTTTTCGATTCTGCTACGCCATCTCTCGAGGTAATCATGGAAATTGAGCTCCAGCTTCGTGTGGCTGTTGAAGTACATGGAGTTACAGTCGGCTATGGGAACGGGGGTGTTACCAATCGTGGTTTTGAGGTAGTCAAAGTTAATGGAGCGGAGGAGCGAGAATTCTCCGGTATTAGAGTTTACATCTGTCGTGTTCTCTGGAATCTTTGTCGTGGTCCAGTGCTGGCACTCCCATTTGTTGGAGACATCAGTGATGATAACGGGCAAGTTCTTGTGCATGTAAAGCCAGAAAAAGTCACTGTAACTAAGTTCCTGGGCACGACAACGGAGGATCTCATCGGGCAGCTGCTCCTTCTCGTCTTCGATTTCCTGGTGGGGCTGCAACTGTAGAATGGACTGCGCCCCATCTTCCCGCTCCTCGGTAGCCATTCCGTCTGGCAGTGGGGATTCGATATCCCAAAGCTCCGACTCATCCACCGGCTTTTTTTTAGACTTGATTAAAGTATTTATTTGTTTATCAAAGGAAAATTTTGTTTTGTAAAAATTTGAAGGCGTGTGCCCGTCGGTCACTCCGCTTAAAAAGATTAAAATTCTTCGAAGGAAGAACGGATTTTCTCCGTCACAGCGACTGGTCACACTTGAAGAACACGAAAATGTGCCTTTACGTATACGTAAGTCAACACACGTAACCGTTTTAAAAGTAAGTAAGGCAACCTTGCAGACGATAAAATATACAAACCAGCCACATATGTAATTATGATCGAATTGAACTTCAGTTCCACTCCTAAAAATCACATTTTTATAAGTAAAAGTGGGGAACTTTGCTAAACATTGTATGCAGGCGAATTAATGGTAAGCAAGGCGAATTGTATGCAGCCTAACTAGAAAGCCCGCGTTGCCAACTATTTGTTGACTATTGTGTGGTATTAAATTTTCTTTTCCGTAATTTTTGACATACATTTTTTGGATTATAGTGTAAAAATTTTACATAATGTACTATAGTTTTTTAATATTGAAATAATAGGAAGTACAGCACAAGCCAACATTTTTTTAAAGGGGACTCGGGAGATTACATACCACTTCTTAACATCTAACTATAACCGTTTTGCCACATACTTTGGCAAAAGTTTGATGCAATAAATAATAGTTTTTAAAACAAAAATATCACTAAACGTATGGGTTCGTTTATCCTCATTGTGATCCGCTTTGTGATCATTTAATCATTATTTTATTTCTCATATTAGCTTAAAATATATGTATATAACACAAAACTACAACCAGGGAAAGCCGTCTGCTCGACATATTGGACATTCTTAAGATATAAGCTAGATACATAGCAACATTCTAACGGTGTTTTGGCACGCAAAGAGAAGAGAACGATGACCAAAACAAAACGCGGCTTATTTCTAGCTCCCACAAAAAAGACAACAGGGTCAAGAGCTCACACACACACACACACGCATCTAAAAATTTTATTTTGATGCCATATGTAATAGTTTTTATACCCTTGCAGGGTATTATAATTTTAGTCAGAAGTTTGCAACGCAGTGA
>JAEIHY010018006.1:0-13858 GCA_018904565.1 Drosophila tsacasi | reverse complement strand
GGTTCAAGAGTTATGATTATTGCAACCCCAAAGTATCTAAACTGCCACTGTGCGTCGTCCGGTGTCCACGACAACAATCATAACGAGGCGCTAATTAAGCAAAAGCTTCAAGTAAATAAAATGGAATTTGCACTGGCAGATGTAGAAACGTAAAGGCCATAGCCAACCCCCACCCAACCCCCTTTCACAAAAGTTTTTCCACTTTTCTGCTATTTTTTGTTGTTTTGGTTCAATGGAACTTTGGGTTTTCTATATTTCGAACGAAAAACTCTCTTTTTTTCGATTGATTCGTTTTGGGTACTATATAGTAACGCGAAATGTTTATGGCTTTCCCTCAACTGGATTTCAATTTCATTTGAAATTTAATTTTAAATAGAAGAGAAATATTTGGTTATCACTTTTCATTCCCTTTGTAGGGTATTATAATTTTAGTCAGAAGTTTGCAAATATTAATATTCCTTTTGGGGTATAATGTAATATCAGTCAGAAGCACAGAACTCAGTGAAAGACACATTTCCGAAGAAAAGTTCTAGGCAATAATTTCTGTAATTATTTAATTACTTTAAAGGAGAGTTCTTAGAACTGTAATGATTCTTTTAACAACTACTATAATGAGATAAGCTTCTAAATACTAAACTTAACTCTAATTTCAATTAAGAAACACACATTCTTGTGAGCTGCTTTCTTGTCTTTCCAGAGTTATCAACTTTTCCACTTGATGAGCTTAAACTTAAATGTTAAAATGCATTTTTAAAAGCTTTAAAACTTTCCCTAACTTCTAGAAACCCCTAAGACTTCCTTTAAGTTTTTACAAATTAAAGAAAATACCCTGCGTCGATCATTTATACTTATTAAGGTGACGGTTTTGTTTTTATTCCCTCGCATTCCTGGGCTTGTTATAGTTTTTGCAGTTACATCGCTCGATAAATGGCCAAAGGCGATGACGACGACGACGACGAGCAGGCGAATCCAAGCCAAATGAGTGCAGTTGGAGGAGCTGGGAGAGGGGTTTGGGAAAAGAGCGGGGTACGCAGGAGGGGAAACTGCTTACAAAATCGATGGCTCTGCGGGGAAAGTGGAAAAGCGGAAGCGCTGCCAGTGAGTGTGTGTGTGTGCTGCTGCTGGCCGAGCGCCATGCTGCTCTCTGTCCTCCCTCCTCCCTCCTTCCGTTGCCTTTTGCTTTTTTGAGTTTTCCATTTTCCAATTTGCCAGGCCAGGCCAGGCAGAAAACAACAAAAAAATTAAACAAAAGCAAAAGCAACATCAGCACAAGCAGCCACAACGAATGCTATATGCTAAAAATAAATGTTTATTTTATAAGATTCTCTCTTACTCGATCTTCCCTCGCTTTTCCGCCCCCTTGGAAAACTTGTTCTTGTTCTTCCATTTTTTTCTTGTTTTTTTCTGTGCCTTTGCAGATTGTCATTGTTTGTTTCTTTCAGGGAAATTCGAGGGCAAGCAAGAAAAGGGAAAACATGAAAGATAAGAAACGAAAATGAAGGAAAATTGTATGCCCAAATGTTGCTTTTTCGAGTGGGTGCTGTTCCTTATGTTGTTTGAGCCTCATCAAGAATCCGACATGGTTACAACCTGGTGGTCATGTTGTATTCCAATAATATTATGAGTCATTCGTGGACATAAGAGCCAAGAGGGTTTTCCAGGGGCCAAGGAAGTTGGCTCTGAGCCACTTGAAGTGTACTTTGGATTTACTTGTGGGTATTCAATGGAATTATGTTCCCATAATCATGTTTTTCCATTTATTTTAAGTAGAAAAGGGTTAAGATCTTAGCCCCAAGAAGGGTAATTATACGGGTTAATGGTAGGAACTTACAATGCAATGATTTATTTCATAATATTTATACTTTAATGTAGAGTTCTGGGAACTGTATTGATGCCTTAAACTACATACAACTCGATAATTATACAAGTTAAGTGGATTTTGTGCCTTTATTACCAACAATTCCCCCCTGCACATGGCCAAAAAGCGAAGACAGCAGCCTCGCCAGATGGAGGAGATGGATTAATGGCTGTGGATGAGAGAGGAACACAAAATGGCCAAGGCAACTTCCTATATGGCACTCGGGCCTTTGTTTCTAGTCTCTTTTTCTTATTTTATTTTGTGATTTGCAAACTTTTGCTTTAAACAACAACATTATTTATTTATTTATTTCGCAGCGTTGTTTGTTTGCTTTCAGGTCGTCAATGTTGTCTTGTTTCTTGGGTGCTTTTGCCTTTTGCTTTTTTCCTTTGCCTTTTGATTTTTTCCTTTGCCTTTTGCTATTGCTGCCAAGGCAGAAATTGATTTTTATAAATAGCGCGCATACGCAACGTGGTACGCACTGAAGTAGAAAGCACATGCCAGCGTGTGTTCGAGTGTGCGTGTGTGTGACGTTACATTTTCCATGTGCACTTTCTGCTTGCCAAGGCAACAACAACAACAAGGCACAAACGTCTGCCATAGATCGCTCCAATGGTCACAGTGACCGCCAAAAAAAAAAAAACAAGTTGCACAAAAGTTTTCATTCGATTCGATTTGTTCCACGAAATGAGCTGGAAAGAGCTATATGCCCGGGATCAGAGTTCAGTCAGTGCTTTCCGGGAAATATCGAGTAAATGTGTGTGTGTGTGTGCGTGGAAAATGTACACATGTGCGTTTAATTGCAAATGAAAATTCCCTATTCGAGCTGATCTATAAATAAGCTTCTCTAAATCGAAATCGTAATCGATTGAGGGCAAAATTGCTTGCCTTTGGTGTAATTTCTCAATGAAAGGGATAGCTTTTAATGGCTTCTATTTTATGTATTAACTGCAATTGAGTAAATCATTCCATTAATTTTGCTTGCTAATGGAGTTGTAAGACAATTTTTAATTTGATTTTTTATTGTAATTGAATTAAGCATTTTATAGACAGCAGGACAAAAGAAAGGCTTTCCACTAACTAGACTTGGATTTATTGTGTTATTTATGAGCTCTATTTGCAACATTTATTTGTATTCCTCTTTCACAGGAAAATGTATAACAAGTTTATGGGTATTATTGGCTTAGTTCGTCAGCAATTTGCACTTTGTTTGGCTTGCAATTTTCCAGCTTTTCTGTTCAATTTCATTTTACAATTTCCAGCAGAGAGATTTTTCATTAACAGATTTTATTTCTTAATCGCTTGGCTGGGCAGTGGATACTGAATACTCGAATACTTAAACACTCAAATGCCCAAATACTCGAATACTTAAATATGTACGTACTGTGTGATTCGCTTGGATTACGCATACGCCATGTGTGACCGCCTGCAGCCCCTGTCAGCAACCCTCAAAAATGTAGCTGCTGTGTGATGTAAATGCCGTTATAATCAGCGCTAATGTGCTTAAATGGGACTGGGACTGGACAAGGGGAAGAGGAGGGGGTGAGCCGGGCCAGGTGGGTTACCCAATGAGTGCGGTTCGGCCGCATCACACGTTCGTTTCGGTTTTGGGTGCAACTTTCGAGCCAAATATGTATATTTACATATATATGTAAGTATGCATGTATGTATGTATTATACCGCTTAGCCATATGCCTTTTGCTCAGCCAATTAGTTTGGGGCAAAACCTACCAGCTATCACCTCCTCCTCACCCACCACCCACCACATACCACCTACCACCCACCAAGTGGGTCAATGTTGAACGGAAGTATTTACGAAAGTTTATTTCGCCCATTTTTGGCCTTTCTCTTGCCTCGTTTTCCCTGCTGCTAAATCACTTAAAATCACGAAGGAAATTTCCATCGTCTGATTTCGACTGATATGGCATGGCTTCTGGCTTCTGGCTTCTGGCTTCTGGCTTTTATTTTCACCTTTGTGCTCACTCTATGCTCTGTGCTTCTCGGTTAAATGGAGATTACCAACCCATTTGTGCTTTCGGTCTTAATGGAAACCAAAGCTCTTCAACTTGACTCGGAAAACTAGCAGTATATTGATTCTTTGGGTGTTTCTGAAGATTAAAATAAGAAAGTTCCCTAGGAATATGCTTAAATTCCTGGAGGTTTGAAAAACACCAGTTGAGGTTTTTGAAAATATGAAATATTAAATATTTAAATATATCTATATTTCTGTGTATTTTATTTGATCTTTTACTTTCTCTTATTCTTACACCGAATCACCAAACTTATTTGTTTTCGAACGCCGACCAGAAGTAGTGATCGCAGACCTCTCTTATCGATCTATCTGTAAATCGAATCGATAGTATCGATGGACAATGGTTGCTTATTTTCTAATATAATGTTCACACTGCCATTGTATTATATTTAATGTTACTATGAACAATAAGGTCTTTCTATTATGTTCCTACAATATTGAGTATTTTAATTAGTTTATTACTTTTTTTCTATTTAACTTAATTTATCCAAATAATTTATAGATGATTTTTAGGATTTTGTATACATTTTTTTGTATTGAGTTTTCTTAGATTTTGAAAAGCTTTTGTATTTATTTTGTATAGATTTCTTTTTAAGATTTCGAATCCCTTTTTGGTTATTCCCCTATAACTCTTCCTTTAAGCTGCGAATCCCGATCTCTAAGGCTTTATATTGCCTGGCAGCTCGAAGTGGGTCAATGCAAAACGGAAACAATTACCGATTTGCATATGAAACGTTTTCTTTTAGTTTTTTATTTTCTTTACTTTTTTTTTTTGTGTTTTTGGAGGCAACCTCAAAAATTTCAAACGAATTTTCTGCACTTGTCCTTAATCAACGTTTGCCAAAGGCGTTCATTACTCGTTGTTCTGTTGTGGTTGCTGTAGTTGTCGTTGTTATCTGTGCTTCATTTGCTTGGATTTCAACTTGAGCACGCAAAGGACGCAGGACGTGGGACGCCCGGGGGGGTGGGTGACAGCACATGGGACAGGGGGCAAAGAGCATCGGGCGTGGCACTTAATGGGCAGACCATTCGAGGGACAGACGAAGCGGAGCAGCAGGCGGCATCGACGGCGGCTAAGGTCGCTTCGCTGGGCAGGACTCGGGTCTGGGCGGCCTAGGACTAATTTCGAAGTGAAGAAGCAGTGAAGAGCATTGCAGGGAAGAGGTTTCGACATTGAACCTTGTGGTGGCAAGAATGCACTGGCAGACAAATAACACAATGTCCTATAAGGTTGAGAGATTTTCCTGCACAAATCCCTTTCCCAGTAACATATGCCTTAATAAGGACTTGGGAAAACATATTGAAAACCCCACATTTGAATTCAATATTCAACATTTTGTCACTGTGCAGTGCCAAACCTTTAATCAGCGTCAAGTGAGAAGCCTCCACCAGAGACTGTTAATTAAATTTTAAGCTTACCTCTGCATATATTCAATGCAATCGGTTTGCTATATACATATTGCTATATGTGTACACTTTATACAGTGTATAGAGTGTACAGACATATGTATGTCAAGAATCTTCATCGGGACTTGATTGCTTTTCCATTTGCGGTGTGAAATCAATTTGAGTTTGTTGGCGTGCGAAATGATGATGAAATGCAATTTATGCTTGAGATCAGGCTTAAAGATTCGTTTTAAAGACACATTCACAGGCTGTAATTAATAAGGACCTATGTGGGTCGTTGTTTCTGGGTCCTGTCAAAGTCCTCTTGTTTTTTTTTAGTAAAAGTGGAAGGAGTTGCTTTGCACTTAATTCGCCTTTGCTGAACTTTTTGCGCGCCGCGTCTTATCTTCCGGGGTAACCTCCTCCGTCCTTCTCCCCCTCCTCGGTGTTTATTCGCCTGCGCCTGCTATGTCCACAAAGTTTCATCTCTCGGCAGTTTTTGCTATCTAAATGGCTTAACATTTTCATTCAGCTCTTCCTGCTCCTGCGGAAGCCGAGTTGCAAAGTTTGCGCTTAACTCCTGGCTCCTCCTGGCTGCTCCCTGCTTCCAGCTGTCGTCGGTCTCCCGGGAGTTAATCGGGTCAGCCGATGGCACTGGTTGGCACAGCCAGGAGTTGCTGGCTAGTGATGAGTCCTGTCACCTGACGGAAATGGTTGAATCAGGAATCAGGAATTCCGGTATGGAGTTGGGAAATGGAAGGTTTTTTATGGGGTAGGGTTCGGAAAGTGGAGTCTTTTAATTTGATTTTGATTAACTCAAAACTAAGCTTAAAGCAAATTGATTCCTTTTCTAAAAAGAAGCTAAGCTTGTTTTGATTTTGGCGCTAAGGATAAAGCCTTCTTCCATGTAAACTCTAGATTCTTCCTCCTTTTTTTCACATATATTTCTTAAATAGATAGTTTTCTCTTTTTTTTTATTTGTGTCAGAGAATGGGACAGCAGGACGCAAGAAACGTAGAGGATGGGGCAATAATGAAAGCATGAAAGGATGCCTGGGAGTCGGTGGCAGAGGCCGACAGAGAATCGTTGTTAATCATGATGAACCAGTTAGATGTGACAGCAGACGACGGGCTGGGATCTCCCAGGCGGGGCACGCCTCGCTCTCCATGCACGACGATGTGTAGACTGGCTTTTGTAATCCTAATGTGGAACCACGAATACCTTAACTAGACTCTTTAGATGCAGAGCTTCCCCAGACTCATTAGATTCAACACTTCACCAGACTCTTAGCGTTCTGTTTAGTCTTTCCTTGTTCCCCTGCTAGATTCTGAAAGGCAACTTGAAGTCAGATTCATATATTTATGAGTATTATCTAAAAGCAAAAAGTGGTCAAAATCTGCGCTCGCAAATCACCGCCCGTTTAGCCAGATTGAGACATGATCCGGCTTCGATGCCTTGACAAACATGAGATTCTTTCTCTTTTTTTTGTATTTTAACTTTTTGCTTACGCAGAATGTTACATCGTCCAATCCAAGTACTAATCTCAAATCTCCAAAACCCCCCACCCTGTGTAGCCCACATCCAGACCATGCCAACCCCTTCTTCGTCGTGATGTCTTCTTTATGCTGACAAATGCCTGACGGAGGAGGCGGAGGAGGAGGTGGCCTGGGGAGTGGAACATTGCGGAAATTTGCATAAAAATGAAAAATAAAGAGCCCCACTCCCGCCCCCCGGACTCCCTCGGCTACCCCAGCTATCCAGCTTTGTGTCGCATGTGTGTCAAAGTGTTGGGCTTTAAGTCGCTGAATGGAAATCACAAATGACAACTGTGATCGCAGCTGGAGTGAAATCTCTTTCACTGGAAGAATGTTGTGGGAGAAAATCTACTGAATGCAATTTGTAAGGAAAATCCATAAATTATTACACAAAAATCGCCATAGATTTGAAATCACTTAAAAATAGAGCCCAAAAGTAGGCAAAGTGCATAATATACAACATCATTGCATACTTTTGGCTGCCATTTGAAATGAATTCGAAGGCAGAGCTATCTTTTTATTATAATAAATATTAAATAAATAATACTTTAAGCTTTCATTTCTTAAGAATAAATAAGACAAAATACTGAATATAGCCTAGTTAAGCTATTCTTAGCTTTTTTAACAGTGATCTTTGCGTTGCCTTGCCTTGTCTTGATTTCCGGGAAATCTCTGGCCAAAGTCGAGCAGATTTTTTCCCTAAATTTATGCGCAGGCGGATGTATGTAATTTCTTGATGGGCTTGGGTCACCAGCCGTCGACGTCGACTCCCGCCAGCTATTAAGTTATGCGGCGGCCAAAAAGTATGCAACAGATCCGAAACGTTTGCCTGGCACAGGACTCGCGGGAAAAAAGGAGACTCGCGCATAACTTAACCGGATTCCACTTGCCCCGAGTGCATGAACCCGGGGCCTGCATAATTTAGTGATTGTAACTCCTCCAGCCCCCCTGCTCGCACCCCAACCATACCTCTTGGTATCCTGGCGCAGGACTCTATGCTAATGCTAATGCCAACGCTAAGCACATGCTGCAGGAGAGTGCAAAAAGTTTGCGGAAGAACTTTGCTTCCGTTTTGCATTTGATTAACTGCCGTCGCCTGAAGAGAAGGAGCTGGGCGAGCAGCCAATTTAACTGTGATTTCTCTGAGGATGTTCCATGTTCCATATGTATAAAATGGGATAAAGGATAATCAAATATTGAGATAGGAACAGATTTTCAATCACTCAGGGCCTGATTAGTTATAAAATAGAGGGATAAAGCTGTATAGTAACCAGGGGAAAATAGTCCTTACTTGACAACTTTTTTCATCTCTTATATCCTGTATTTAAGCTTTTTTCTAGTGCTCACTCTCATATATTTTGTATATTTTTAAATATCCCCATTATCCGCATTTACTTTGCACGTGTGTTGTATAGCTATTATTAATTTGCAATCTAAAGCCCACTTGCGATTATCAGCGAGTACGTAATCGGGCTGTAAAGCCAATTATCGCAGCTATCAGCGATTGCATTACCTGGCTTAGGCCATCATCATCATCATGAAATCAGACCCTTCATGAATGCAACGCAAAAAGCATTATGAACTGAAGAGGTTTTATAGTAAAATATGGCCTTGTTGAGAGTTTGGCCCTATCACTCATACGCCGTGTTGCCTTTGTAGATTTGCAGAACCTGTGAATTGAGTAACCCGGAATTAATAGTTAAGCTACCTTACATTTCTATGAATATTATAAAATAAAATAATCAAATGGTTGCCTTTAGTGTAACCTTTAATAGATTTTAGTAATAATTTTCAAACCAACTATGTGTATATTACTCATACGCAGTGTTGCCTTTCTAGATTACAAAACCCTGAATATATCTGTAAATTAAAAGCCAAGTTAATTTATGTTTCTGTGATTAATAGAAAATAAAATTATTAGATGATGATAACCCTCTATAGGTTTCGTTTTCAAACCCATTAAGAGTATATCAATCATAGGCAGTGTGGTCTCTCAATTATTATAACAAAGTTCCTTTATGTTTCTGTGATTAATAGAAAATAAGATCATGAAATAGCTTCCTTTAGTAAGAATGTAAGGATTAAGTAAACATTTAAAGGAAGTGTAGAAGTATATCACTCATACGCAGTTCTGGCCTTGCAGATTTCGAATAAATCTTTGAGCTATCTCTATACTATAAGATAACTTAATTTGTGCTTCTGTGAAAATCAGCAAATAAAATCATAAAAAAACGATAAAGATCGAAGTATACATTTTCAAAACCAAGTCGCAGTGAGGCATCGAATATCACTCATACGCTGTGCTGCCATTGCAGACTACAAAACCCTGAATGAATATTAAGTGCTAAATATCTTATGAAAGTTAATCAATATGTTGCTGTGTATAACTAATATCCCTTCTAATGGAAGCCCTTTAGCCAATTAGGAAAATTGAATTAGATCCTGCTGGCCATCAGCAGGCTCTCCCGGCTGGCAGTCTCCTCCTCCTCCTCCTATCTGTTCCGATAACTTCAATTAACCATTTACTAAAATCACAGCTGCTGCAGAGTGCAGTGCTGACCCTCTGGGAATTGGCTTTCTGTTTGTTTGCCCGCTCCCACATCCAATCCAATCCACACCAGCCGCTCCGCACCCTCTTGAACTCCCCGGGGCCACATGGTGCTCCGCACTCGGTGCTCGCTCCTCGGTGCTCGCTCCTCAGTGCTCCTGTCGCCCAAGCTCTCGACCCAAATCCAGAGTTGGCACACGAACTTTCGGGGCAAGGACGAACGGAGCGAGTGGGCTTGTCTGTTTTTTTGTTGAGCCAAACGCTGGCCCAGCATTTTGGTGTATGCAAATTTAATTAAATTTTTTGTGCACGCGCACACACAAACACACACACACACACTCCCTGCTTGCAGGGAATAATGCGCCAATGGGCTGGCATGGAAGTAAAGGCGCCGACCTAGTTGTATTCCCTGGATAAGGGATAGCACTGTCATCCTGGGCCATCCTAGCCGGGTTTTGAGCGTTATTCGCACAAAATTAATTGCAGGAAAGTGTGTGGACGTTGGGTGTGGGTGATGGGTGTTGGGCGTGTGCAGAGGTTACGTTACGCCCACTTGTTGGCCTTGGAAGCAGCAGTCTTGAAGCAGCCACAACCAGCAATTATCCAGGAGAACAGGAAGCAGAGCACACAAACTATAGCACCTTGGCACAGCATTGTATGGCTAGCACACCTGCGAACAACACAGTTGTGATCGTAATCATAGGTCTTTAAGGTGGCTTACATTATTATTGTGTTGTAATTTGAACCTGACCTTTCAAAGGCGCTTTCTGCACAAATTATGCCAGGAAGCATATTTATAACTATTATAATCCCTAAACCCCAAACCCTATAAACCCCAGAAACTCCATTAGAAGTCATATTTATATATATATCCCGTGATACACCCGTGGCATCGTCTCTACTCATGTCTTCGCCGATAGTTCGTGCTCGTCTTGTCTTCCCTGTCCCCGTCTGCGTCTCAGGTCCTGCTCCTCCTCCGCTAAAAGTCGAATCCTAGGCTAAGCTCTAGTTAACTGTGTGTCTATAAATATATATATTTGCCCCTCCACCATGTGCATATAATAAGAATGTTTAATTTATATATCACACAATCTGGAACATCAACTAACCCATGTTGCATTGCAGTGCGCAGCTGCCGAACGGGCAAACAGGTGCAGATGACCGAGGCGGAGGTGCGCGGACTGTGCCTGAAGTCACGCGAGATCTTCTTGCAACAGCCGATCCTGCTGGAGCTGGAGGCACCGCTCATCATCTGCGGCGACATTCACGGCCAGTACACAGACCTGTTGCGGCTGTTCGAGTACGGCGGCTTCCCGCCGGCCGCCAACTATCTGTTCCTCGGCGACTATGTCGATCGGGGCAAGCAGTCGCTGGAGACCATCTGCCTGCTGCTGGCCTACAAGATCAAGTATCCGGAGAACTTTTTCTTGTTACGCGGCAACCACGAGTGCGCCAGTATTAATAGGATTTACGGTGAGTGAAAGTTGGTGAAAATTAGTGAATAAATCTTGTTTATTTTAATTTAAATATTCTCACTTTGCAGGCTTCTACGACGAGTGCAAGCGTCGCTACAACGTCAAGCTGTGGAAAACCTTCACAGATTGCTTCAACTGTCTGCCAGTTGCCGCGATCATCGACGAGAAGATCTTCTGCTGCCACGGCGGCCTCAGTCCCGATCTGCAGGGCATGGAGCAGATCCGTCGCCTGATGCGGCCCACAGATGTGCCGGACACTGGCCTGCTGTGCGACCTGCTGTGGAGTGACCCGGACAAGGATGTCCAGGGTTGGGGCGAGAACGATCGCGGTGTGAGCTTCACGTTCGGTGTGGATGTGGTTTCCAAGTTCTTGAACCGTCACGAGCTCGACTTGATCTGCCGTGCGCATCAGGTGGGAGTTGTAATTGCTTATGGAGCCTGTTGGAAACTAAGCTAATGCTTCTTTCTGCCTTTCCCCTCCCATTCAGGTTGTGGAGGATGGTTACGAGTTCTTTGCGCGCCGCCAGCTGGTCACGTTGTTCTCGGCGCCCAACTACTGCGGGGAGTTCGACAATGCCGGCGGCATGATGACCGTGGACGACACGCTCATGTGCTCATTCCAGGTGAGACTTCCACATTTCGACACCTTCGTTTACGATGTGCTAATATCTTTGCAATGCCCCCACAGATCCTGAAACCATCCGAGAAGAAGGCCAAGTATCTGTACAGTGGAATGAACTCGTCGCGACCCACAACTCCGCAGCGAAGCGCCCCAATGCTGGCGACCAACAAGAAGAAATAATATATCCATCCGCTTCCATTTCCTTAAAGGTTCAACAAACAAAACAAAAGCAGAAAAAACAAACAAAAAAAGAAACAAAAAAGAAAACAACTGAAATAAACTTTTATATAGATACACACATATAGATATATATATATATATATATATATATATGCAAATATATATACATATAGGAGGCGCGACAGTAGAGAGAGAGAGCGAGGGCAAGGCAAAATTCAATGTGTGTTAAGCAGGCAAAATCCATATTAACATTTATGTGTATACATATTACCCCCGGACAGGCATCTGCACAGTTTCGGCCGTAGTATCTGTATCTAATTTAATAACCCCGCCTGCAGTCGTGGATGCTCCCCCGTTACCACTATCACCACCATCAGCCCTCCCATCGCATCGCATCGCATCGCATAGCCCAGGCGCCCCCCAAAGTTGCAGATAAATAAATCAATTAAAAGTACAGCGATGTTAAGCAATGAATTTATATATATAGGCATATTAATGTAAACTATATACGATATACTTATATATATATGAATAACTAACAGAGGGAGCGAACCCGAAAAGATTTAAAAAGAAAAACAAATATAAAAAGTAAAAGCGAAGGAGGAGCGGCATCGACTAGCGCCGAGCTTAAGGATTCGCAGCAGAGTTTATCGGTTTTTTGTTCTACTCTTATCGACTAAGTGCGCATTACAAATTTGTCTAACAAAAAGTTAAGAAATCGATAAGCGATAAACGAAGATCGGAAGTAACCTTTGTCTTAGGCTTAAAAAACGGTTCAACTCTGTGTGTGTGTGTGTATTTTATTTATTATTTATCTATAAATCTAAATATATGTATGTTCTTTTTGTCGATTGTTTAATTAATTTATTGCCTACCTTAATAGTAATATAAAGCGAAACCAATTAATCCTTAACACATAACTATACAAATATATATTTTTTTTTGTCGTTGTACTAAGTTTAAGTGGCGAAAACTGTTAACTGGTTGAGAGGGCATTTAACAATTGAGGCTTACTTTTCAATGCCTTTGAACTTTTACCTATAAAGGCTAAAACCCTATTCTACCAATCCAATCTATCTTTAACTCGCCTCACACACAAAACCAGAACGAAAAGAAAGAAACAAAAAAAAAACGAAGGAGAAAAACAAAATGAACTATAAATTTAACGAATTTTTGAAAACATTACTTCGAGTACTTGAAACACCAATTTTTTGTGCATGTTTAATTTATATAAAAAAAAAACGCAATTCATTAGAGAATGTAGAGGGATGAGCGGCGAGGCGAGAACATATATATTTCAAATATATAGGTATATAAATACGGAAGGATAGAAAGAATAAACTAATTTTTTCATCGTCGTAACTTATTAGATTGTAGTGCCTTTTTTGCCTCCCAAAAACAAAACAAAAAACAAAACAAAACAAAAACAAACGATAACGAAGTGTAAACTAACAAAAGGTTTATATATACAGATCATAAATATATATATATATATACATATAATATACAGTATACATTTTATATGTGGCTAGGCAGAGCGGCGACGTGCAGAGGGTCAAGTAGCTTGTGGCCCGCGTCCCGCCCGCTCACCGGAAGGGGACGCGGGCGGCAAACCAGTCAATTAATTGCATTACAAACAGGAAACATAAACGAAATCCAACAGAAGAATCAAACAAACAAAGAAACAAACAGAAACAGTGAACCGACTTTGCATTTCTCTCTCATTTGAGCTTAGTTGATTTCTCCCTCTCCGATTTGTTGTCCCCTTACCTTCCCCCCTCCCCGATCACCAGTCGTAGCGAAAGGACACTCAAGGGATCCACTTCCTGTGTGTGCGTGTGTGTGTGTCTGTGTGCGCGCGTGTGAGTGCTGCTTCCGCATCCGCATCCAAGTATACATACGAGTAACAGTAATTAAATAAATATGATTAACAGTAAATACAAAGTACTAGCGGTGGGAAAACCAGGCAAAACAGAGAAACACAGAGAGAGAGAGAGAGAGAGAGAAAGCGAGATGATAGCAGAAAACGGATAACAAATAAATATATTTATTATTAAAAATCAAATAAAAATTAATTACAACTTTATGTTCACTAAGTGTTGTTGAGTTTTCTTACAAAAAATGGGGGCTTTACGGGACTTACAGGGGATCGGAGTAATATCTAATTACACAGGTCTGCAAAAAATGGGTTTTTGTGAGTTGTTGGAAAACGAGATATCATT
>JAEIHY010017998.1:0-32613 GCA_018904565.1 Drosophila tsacasi | reverse complement strand
GCCAGCCGCAGCAGCAGCAACAACACCAACAGCATCATCCGATCCAGCAGCAGCAGCACCCGCCACAGCCTCTCCAGCAGCCGCAGCAGCAGGCACATCGGTTCTTGGGCAATGCGGGAGTCACGGGAATGCCCACCGGCAAAAATGGCAAGGCCCCGCAGCAAATCCTGCCCAAGCCGGAGCTCCAGCAGCAGCAGCAGAAGAAGGGCTCTCAAGTGGTCGGAGGAGGGGCACAGATCTCGCAGACGTCGCAGCAGGCCAACCAGCAACAGGCCACCAATCCCACCCAGCAGCAGCAGATCCTGCTGCCAGCCACTACCGGCCAGCCGCAGCAGCTGCTGCTCAATCAGATGCCCGTGCTGGTGCAGCAGAATCCGCAAGGCGTGCAGCTCATCCTGCGCCCGCCCACGCCCCAGTTGACGGCGGCGCCCTCGCTAGTTATCCAGCAGAACGCCCGGGGACAGCCCCAACTGCAGACGCAGCCGGCGCAGCAGCAACTGCTGCGGATAGTGGGCACCAATGGAGCGACCATGCAGCTGGCTGCCGCGCCCACCTTCATTGTGTCCTCGCAGGCGAACCTCATCCAGCAGACCGCCTCGGGCCAGTTCCAGAGCGCCATCAAGACGGGCACGCAGCTAACGGGCCTCCATGCGGCACTGGCGCAGGCTCAGGCTCAAGCTCAGGCGCAGGCGCCACGATCTCAGCCGTTTGCCACGACGGCCACATTGAACACGCAGCTCCTCGGCCAGAGTGTCGCTGCCCAGCTGCAGAACCTGCAGTTGGCGGCGGCGGCGGCCCAAATCCAGATGCCCAACGGTCTCACGACCATATCTCAGCTGCCGGCCCATCTGCAGCAGAGTCTGGGCGGAGCCACCATCAACCTGAACCAGCTGAACGGAGCGCACATCCAGCAGATAGCCACCGCCTTCCAGACGCCCCAGGCACCGGGAGCGAACAACTCGGGGGCTACCAGCACGGCGACGGAGCTCTTCACGCAGTCCTCGCCGGCCCACGTGCCGCTGGCCGTTACCCCCGAGCCGCTGCGCCAGTCCACGCCGGTGCCCATGATGCAGCAGCAACACCAGCAGGCGGCGATGGCCACGATCCAGCTGCAGCAGCAGCAGCAACAACAGCAGCAGGCGCAGATCCAGCAACTGCAACACCAGTTGCAGCAAACCCAGTCCCAGGTGCAGCAGGCCCAGCAATCAGTCCAGGCAGCGGCAAGCGTCGCCGCGGAGCCCAAGAAGAAGCCGAAGCCGCGCAGGAAGAAGCAGGTGGTAGCAGCGGCAGCAGCAGCACCCACTGTCGCCCCCATGGAGGTCAGTAGTGCCTGCCCGCCGCAGAAGATAGCCATCGCTGCCGCGCCCACGCAACCGCAGACCACAATACGTTCCAAGTCACCATCGCCGCCACCGACGCACATCCAGCGGAGCAGCAACGGCAAGCTGGACCTCGGCGATGTGATGAAGTTCTGCGGCATCACGGGCGACGACGACGACGACGAGGACTACGGGATGGGCTTGGAAACCCATCCAGCAGAGCCGGAGCCCCCGGCGCAGGCCCACGCAACCCCCAGCGCAGCAGCGACGGGCAGCGGGAGCAGCAGCGGCGACATCATGATCTCCATACCGAACCAAAACGGCAGCGATGGCCTGCCCTTCACCCTGACCATTCCTGCCCCGCAGGCGCAGCAAGCGCCGACGGGAAACGAAGCAGCCACCGAAATACCAAATATCCTCATCAAGATTGATCCCAGCGCGGAGACAGCGGGGCCGCCGTTCGGTCTCTCCACGCCGCGCCTGCCCACGGCTGAGGAGATCCAGAAGCAGGCGCAGCAGCACCTCGCGCAGCAGGCGGCAGCAGCCGCTGCAGCAGCGGCCAAGGCTAGCTCAGCCACGCCCACCATTAGCATAAGCCTGCCCAGCATGACGTTGCAGCAGCAGCAGCAGCAGCCTCAGGTAACGCCCACGCCCATTATCTCGCCCGCTCCTGCTGGCATCCAATCCAGTCCGGTGGCCACCACCACGGCAGCTGTAAAGCCGAGAAGAAAGCCCGCGGTTCGGCGGAACACAAAGAAGCCGGAGCTAACGAGCATCGGCAGCGCAATGATCTCCTCCGGCAACAGCGCAACCACCACTACCATCACCAGCCTGAACAGCAGCACCATCAGCCTCAGCATGCCCACCACAGTCAACACCATCACTCTGACGACGCCGACACCCACGCCCACGTCCACGCCTGTGACGACGAGCAGCAGCAGCAACCCCACGCTGATGCTGAGCCACGGCACGCCGACGGCCGTGCCGAGTCAGATTGGCAACATTCAGATCTCGCAGGTGCCGAACCACCACCCCTCGTCCGCCTTGCCCGTAAGCAGTGCCGTAGAGAACAAGATCCAGATCATGCCCATCCTGCCGCCAGGAGCCACCGTGATGGGAGGAACGCCGGCCACGGGAGGAGGTCCTGCATCCGCCGCGAGTCAACAATCAACGCAACTGGTATTCCAGGCAGCGGCGCCGTCAGTGGCCCCGACGATCAGCACGGAATCAGGCACTGGACTGAAGCTATCCAGCGATGGCAGGCAGATGCAGTTGGTGGCCATACCACAGGCGACCCCTCCGCCGCCGCCGCCACCGGTGGCCACGCCCACGTCCACGCCAGCCCTGACCGCCGGCGGAGCAACCATACTACCGCCGCAGCTAACCGGAATGCCCGCAAATGTGTCGGTTTCAGTGGGATCTCCCGCATCGGCCGCGGCTCTGGTGCCGCAGCTCACCGGTAGTCTCACGCTCACCGTATCGGAGCAGTGCGAGAGGCTGATACTGCGCCACGACCCGAACAATCCACAGGATCACCAGTCGCAGCTCATCCTGCAAGCTCTGCTCAAGGGCGCCCTGCCCAATGTGACCATCATCAACGAGCCGACGCGCGTGGATCCCAGCAAGCAGCTGGCGCAGCAGCAGCAGCAGCAGGTTATCCAGATCCCTCAGCCGCAGGCAATAGTCCAGCAGCAGCAGCAACAGCCGCAGGCAATGCCCAAGGTTTCAGCAGCTCCCAAGATTGAAGTCAAAGGTAAGAGATTGAATAATCGAACTCTTAAGCACTTCGAGGATTAACCATTTATAATCTTTTCCTTTTTTTCTTAGTCACCAACAATAGGAAATTGGGGGGCCAAGGAGGAACTCATCCGGTCAGCAGCAGCATGCTAGGGATGGCCAGTGGAACGACGACAACCATGACGACGACGACGATGAAGCCACCGGCCGCTCTACCCACCAAGCCGAACGACGTTGTTTCGTTTCCGCCGCTGCCGCTCAACTCGCAGGTTATTATTCAGCAGCAGCAGCAACAGCAGCCACTGGTGACGGCGCAAATGCAGCCGCAGCTGCAGCCTGTGACCCTGCCCGTGACACAATCGGCTACCATCTCCGTGCCAGCTCCTGCGCCTGCGCCTGCCCCTGCCCCTCAGCTGGCCAACAATGGTCAGCAGCGGTACATTGCCCTGCCACCCATCGATCCCAGCACCCAGCAGCTGTTCTGCCTGAACAGCGTGACCAATCAGATCACGGCCATGAGTGCAGGACAGACGGCAGCCTCGATTGGGCCCACGGAGCGTCTGCTCATTGCTCCGGCCGGGATCAATGCCCAGCAGCTGGCACAGTGCCTGCAGCTGGGCCAGCTCCACTTCAACGATGTGAATCCCTTGCCCGCTCAGCAGCAGCAGCAACAGCATCAGCAGCAGGCGGCGGTCTCTGGCTCAACTTCCTTGACCCTTTCGCATCCACTGCGTCCGCAGCCGCCGCAGCAGCAGATCGTGCATCCCATCCAGCCGATCATGAATGGCCTGGCTATCACTACCACGGCCAGCAGTACGCTGACCACCACCACCAGCAGCACCACCTCGACAACCACCACTGTGACCAAGCAGGTGGCAAATGTGGCTCCGATCATAGATCAAAGCAAGGCGAAACTGGAGCCGGCCAAGGCGGCGCCCAGTGGAGCTGGCAACGGAGGCGGAGGAGGAGCGGTGGTCAAGAAGAAGCCGGTGAGAAAGCCCAAGTCAACACCCACCAATGCCTCGGAGTTGGCCAACCTGAAGAACGCGGGCGTGGTGAAGCCAATGCCCAAGCTGGATCCGTTGTCGCAGAAGCCCAACAACAATCCCGTGCAGATCGTGCAGCCGAATGTGGCCAGCGGCAAGCAAATGATCAGCAGCCAGACAACGACCACCACCACGACCACGATGAGCAGCAGCATCCAGCCCTTCCAAACGACGAGCGGCACCAAGCTGGTGGGTGTGACGGTCCCGATGCAGCAGCAACAGCAGCAGCCCACGGCAGCGCTACTGCAACAGCAACAGCAGCAGAGGACGAACTTCAATCTGACCACCACAACAGTGGCCACATCGGCGGCACCGATAGCCTCGTCGCCCACAGTGGCGTCCGTCGTCAGTCAACTGCAACTGCCACTGCCGTCGCAACAGCTTCAACAGCAGCAGCAGCTGCAGTTGCAGCCCCAGCAACAGCAACTTCAGCTGCAGGGCCAGCCCAAGCAACAGCCGCAGCCGAATACCGTGTCCCGGGTGCAGACCATCCAGCTGACTCCGCAGATGCAGCAGGTCTTCAAGCAGGTGCAGATGCAGATCCAGTTCCTCACAATAAAGCTGCAGAACAAGGCCAGCTTCATGCCCGTCGTGGCACAGGACATCGATCCGACGACCATTGCAGTCTACAACAAGCCGATGACCGATGTGGAGATCAATCTGGCGCTGCAGCGACTCTTTGCCGAGCAGCACAGGATCTTGGCCTCCGGCAAGGAGGTGCCCACACCCGAGGGCATGTTGCCCACGGCAAATGGTAGTGGTGGCTTTACTTTAATGTCGCAGCCAATACAGAGCCATCAGCAGCAACAGCAGCAGCAGCAGCAACAACAGCAGCAGCAGCAGCAGCAACAGCAACAGCAACAGCAGCAGCAACAACAGCAGCAAAATCAACAACTACAGCAGGCGGCGAGCTCTGAATCACTAAAGGCAACTGTCGTTCCTGCAAACGTGGTGCAGCCCAACAATCACTCGTCCACCACAGCCGTATCAGGAGGCACCTCCACTGGAGCCACTTCCAGTGCCCAGCAGAATATAACCCAGAGGATACACATCTATCCCATGCAGCACCAACAGCAGCAGCAACAGGCGGCGAATAAGCAAAAGCAGGCACAGCCGCCAAAAGCACAACAACAGGAGCAGCAGCAGCTGCCGCCGCAACTGCAAATAAAACCCAAGGAAGCAGTTAACCGAATTAAAGCCAACAATCAGCAGATGCAACAAAATCAGCAGCAGCAGCAGTTGTCTAATGGAAGCCTCAATATGTTGCCACAAAAAATTAATATTCTGCCCGTTGTACAGCAACAGCAGCAACAGCAACAGCAACAAGCTCAACAGCCAGTGCTCAACAAGAGTGGACCCCCACCGCTGATTTTTGCCAGCTCCACAAATCCGCTGAACAGCAGCAGCAGCAGTAGCAGCAATGCTCCGCCGCTCACCAGCAATGCTGTAATGCAGGGAAATACCATGCTGCCCATTCCGCCACTGCAGCCCCAACAACAACAGCACCAGCAACAGCACCAGCCACATCAACAGCAACAACAGCAACAGCAACAACAGCAGCACCAGCAACAACAGCACCAGCAGCAGCCACAGCAACAGCAGCACCAGCAACCGCAACAGGCGCCTGCGATACAGTTGCAACAGTCACTTACGCCAATCTTGCCACCTGTGGCGCTACCAGGCGGCGGGTTGGGAAGCCTAGTCCCCTCGCTACCAACCATAATGCCGAGCCTGCCGCTCTACAGTCTGCCCAGCAAACTGGACGAAATGCCCACGCAGAAACCCAAAATTGCACGCCTCTCCTTGTGAGTAGTTGGTTGAACCAATGCCGATTTCAAGATGAAGCGGCCAACACTGGATTGCAGATTGCCTGGCAATGCGCACAGATATACTAATTCCAATTCCTTCGCAGATTCGTCCGCCAACTGGAGGTCGACCAGGAGAGCTGTCTGAAGCCGGACTACGTGAAGCCCTTCCGCACAAAGGACGAGGCGGTGAAGAGGCTGATAAGGTGAGGACCGAGACTCTTCTAATCACACTTTATACTCATCCCACTCTCCCAATTAGGTACCATTGCATGCACGAAAACGACGTGGAGCTGCCCTCGGATGAGGATGAGGAGTTTGAGGCCACCGCATTGGGATTCCAGGACAAGTTCCGTCAGCTGAATGGCAAATTCCAGGAGATACTCATGCAAGAGTCAACGGTGAGTAAACTATAACTTTCTGAAGCGAATGTATGCATATTTAACGCTTGTTGAAACCCCAAAAACAGCTGCAACATCGCACCTCGGAGATACTGCAGATGCAGCAACTGATGATAGAAGATCTGAAGTGCGAGATCAATGACATCCGCACGGCTGAGAAGGAGATGGACCTGGAGCTAGAGCAGCAGGAACAGCAGCAGCAGCAACAGCTGAAGCAGGAGGAGGAGCATACGAATGGCGATAAGGTTGAGCTTCAAGCAGAGTCCAAGGTCAAGGATGAGATTGTGAAGTCGGAACCGGAGACGGAAGCCGTGGTGGACAAGTTTGATTTGCTGAAGAACAGTGCGGATGTCAACAAAGCCTTCAACAGGCAAACGCAGCAGCAAGCCTCTGTCAAGCTGGAGGAAAGCAGCGAAGCAGCTGGTGAGCAGCCGCCTGTCAAGAGCGAAGGCGCTCAGGACAAGGATGCCGCGAGATATATCAAGAAGGACTACGACAACTTCGACATCGAATCCGAGCTCACCACCAGCTTCATTATGAAGAAGGTGGAAAGCAAAACGGCGGCGGCGGCGGCGGCCACCAAGAGTACTGAGAACAGCTATCAAGAATCGCAGCAGCAGCAGCAGCAACAGCAACCGCAACATATCAAGGGCAATGGCTTAGTGGATTCAGTGGATCAAGATGATGGCTGGTATTGCCTGCAAAAGGAGCTCAATCTGATGAATAACGAGCCCCTGCAGCAGCTTAACGGCAACCAGCCACACCTACCCCTCCATCGCCAACAGCCGCAGCCGCAACACCATCAGCAGCACCCACACTTTCTGGACAGCTCCAGCTCCAACAACAACAACATGATGAGCAACAGCAGCAACCACATGGCGGATCTGTTTCCCAACGGCTGCATCGACAAGAGCAACCAGAGCAGCACCAGCAACAGCAGCAGCAACAGCAGCTGTGCGAGTGCCAATCCCGCCAAAACCAACAACTCCTCCTGCAGTGGGCAGCGCGAGCAGCCGCCAGTGGTCATGGATGCGGAGCAGCAGAACCAAAACCAGCATCCGGCCATCAGTGAGTTCTTCAGCAGCGATTCCGATGTGCAAAAGTCAGTGGAGACGCGCCTGGAGGCCATGTTTGGCGAGTCGCCGGTGCACTTGGATGTGAAGAGCAGCAGCGATGCCCACGACATTGAGTCCAATCTGGACGAGATCTTCGGTGATTCGAAGTCGCCGGTGGTGAACCACAAAAGCAAGTTGGGAATGTGGGTGCCCGATGCCACGTTCATGCAGCAACAGGCGCCGCCGCAGCAGCAGCAGCAATATGCGCCAGCGACCCAGCAGCAGCCAGCACAGCAACAGCAGCAACATCACATCGAACTGAACTGCAACAACAATCCCCGCTGGATGCAGAGCATGGAGGCGCACTACAGCGACTTCCTGTCCAGTGGCACGAGCAACGGCGGCGAGCTAGTGAATGGCGGTGGCGATTCGCGCAAGCGCAGCTGGGACAGCCAACTAATGGGGTCCGGCAGCGACATGGAGGATGACAACAGCAGCAGCAAGCGGCTCTGCACGGCCTCTTCGTCCTCCTCCTCATCGCCCATGTCCGCGCAGCAGCAGCACGTCCAGGTGCCGCAGCACGGACTCTTGGATGCAGCGGACATGCTGCCCACCGGCTTCCCGCAGATGTTGATGGAGCAACAGCAGCAGCAGCAGCAACATGGCTTCGGCTATGCCAACATGATGGACACGCAGCAGCAGCAGCAGCACTTCCAGCACAATATGCAGCAGCAGCAGATGCAACAGCAGCAGCAGATGCACGTGGGCCACATGGGCGGAGTGGCAGCGGTGGTGACCGGCGGCGGGGAGTACGACGACGACATCAGTCGTCATGTGGCCAGCGCCATTGACAGCATCCTCAACCTGCAGAACAGCGGCGACTCGCTGCAGTTCTCCTTGGGCTCGATTCTCGGCGACAGCATGCTGGACGATCAGCGGCAGGCGGCCGCCAATCTGCCGAGCTGCCAGCAGGAGCAAGTGCATCATCAGCGTCGCCGACAGCTGGGCGAGGAGATGAACGATTGTCTGATCAGTGGCGGCGGCGGCTCTGTCGGCGGTGTGGCGGACAACAACAGCAGCAGCATTCTCCTGGAGCACCACCACCACCAGCAACAGCAGCAGCAGCAGCATCAGATGCAGATGCAGCAGGGCCACCAGCAGCAGCAGCAGCAGTCGCACCTGCAACACCACCACCACAGCCACAGCCACAGCCATCCGAGCATGGCGCAGCAGGCCCAGGCCCAGCATCTGGGGCAGCTGAACGACTTTAGCTGCGTGGCCGGCGGCGGACTGGACGACCCGGTCAAATCGATCATGACCTCCTGACTTGGAGTCCCGCCGGCCGCAGCGGCAGGGGATAATGCGTCGTCGAACAGTCTGATCCTAGAGTTTAATTCCACGACCTTATGAAGAGCGCTAAATAACAGCAGTGACTTCCTAATTGTATAAAGAGAGTGTTTTAGTTGTCCTTTGGTTATTGTTTGTCCCCCTTCCGAGCCTAGAACTAAGTTGAAATCGTAGCATAAATTGTTTTAACGCCCCTTGTTTTGTATACTTTAGTCCAATGTGTTTTGTACAATATTTTAACTAGAGCCCCCTCACAACTACCACGAATTACTTAAGGCGAAGAACTCGCGGACGGGAGAGACACGAGTCCCAAAATAAATCCAAGAAAGCAATTGATGTGAATTGAAAACTAGACGACGAAAATAGCATTAAATGCTTCTCACTAAACCGAAAACCTAAGTAAAGTAATTACTGCAACTAAGAGAGAAGCAGGCCCCCTAGACAATTTTTGAAGTGAAGGATGAAATGTGCGTAAGAAAAGAGAAACTGAAATGATGCGCAAAAAGGAAAACGAATTGGTTGTATAATTCATAATTTAGTTTACACACAAGCATGATAAACGTGAAGCAATTTCTGAGAAACAATTCAAAATCCCGTTGCCAATTTTGTTGTCGTTGTTGTTGGAGGAGCAGGAATATCAGACAGAGCAATTTAAGTAGCATCCAATAGCATCCCAGCATCCCAGATAAAATATATATGTAATTGTATATTTATTTATGCATTAAGTTGCGCCAGAGTTTTGTAAATATTTAGTGAGCATGCAGTTTCTGCCCAACAATTATAAATAATATATATATATATGTATAGCTAAGCATTTTTAACGCGGGGAGAGGAGATTGAGATATGATTTCCAACGCTTTACGTACGACTGCTTCTGATATTACAGACAAACAAACTATGGACGACGACGTGCTCAATGCGAGAGAGAGTAAAGGAGAATATTTCGGCATAGGATAGCTACGGGTGTCATTTGGGAAACGCAAATGCAAAGGCAAAGATCTTAGGGATTAACAACAAGTGTACCAACTACACATATGGCAAACTACGAAGCAAACCAAAAGCAGTTCAAAAATCACCATTTTAGCCAATTTAGTTTAAACATTTATATAAATTATTGAACCTAATGTAATACCTTATACACTTAACAATAAAAAAAAACTGATTGATTGAAGCAAAGATAGGAGTAGCAGGCGAGAAGAGGAGAGGAAAGAGAGGAGGGGAGCAGCCACAGATAACACACAAATTAACGAATCGTATCAATTGTATCCTTGATCTTGCGACAAATCTCTGACTTGTGATTTGTGCCACGTTTTAAATATATAGATGTCTGATTAGCTTGTAAACGAAAACCAACAAACATACATAATAAATACGATTAAAAAACGAAAGCGAAGAAACCCACACCACTCACTCAGTAAGCCGCAGCCAGTACGAAGTTCGGTGTGGCCTCAATTACAACATACCAATTACAATACTAACTAACTACTTTAATACCACCACTAACACACTCCTGCAAAATACGGATACGTACTACCTACCATTGGGCGGATTGCTTGTATTACGTGTGTAGTCTGTAAGGGAACTTCGAGAGGTACCATATTTTAAGATGTGCTTCGTTTATCCACCGCCACGCACCCACCATCCATGACCACCCAAACCTGTCCGAACCGAACCCCGCCCCCAACTGCCCCTCTCGACTATGAGTTGCATGATCTTGAATTTCTCTTCTAGTTATATAACTTCAAAGACAAATAACTTTCGTGTAAAAATTTTATATGTAATAGCATAATTTAAGTTGGCAAACTGCAAACCCAAAAACTGAATAAATATAAATCTATTGATAGATTAATCGAAAGCGAATCGTTTCAAGTTGTATTTAAAAGTGAAACCAAACCCCCAACTCAAACAAACCCTTTCCAACAGCATGGTAAAGGGCAGTGGTGTGTCGTCGTCATTTCAATTGTTCAGCTAAAAATGTGTCTAATTGTAATTGAACCTAAGGAGAAAACTAAAGATTTTTAAGCAAACATTGAGTTTTAATTAAAAACATCATCAGAGAGCAAAGCAAAGGAAACAAAACAAAACTTTAATATTTGATAGTTTATTAAGCCCATCCATTTCATAGTCGTCATAACATTAAGTACATTAAAAAGGAAACAAAAAACGAAACAAAGGATTCAATATGAAAATCTCTCACTGAAACGCAACAAAACGAAACCGAAACCGAAAGAAAGCCCAACTAAAAACGGAAACTAAATAAAATGAGAAATGCAATCAAAGATTATCATGCATTCGCGTTTTTGTACTGTGGGTAAAGAGAAATGTTCTTAGGCAAATAAAGAGAAAATTCCATAAAATTTTAAGAAAACTCTCGCATTTTATTATATCGCCTTTTCTTCGTTTTTTTTCTTTTCTGGGTTTGAAAATTCTGGGATTTCCTGTGAGATTCGTACTTTTTAGATTACGCACACAAATTGACTTTGTGCTCCTAACTTCTGGCTAAAATAAACATACACACACACATTGAACTACTAGAGAGATTGCCAAGTTAAAACCTTCTGGCTGAGATGGATCAGCGATGGCCCAATATCGAGGTGCTTATATGGTACGAAATAAATTATTACAAAATAACAGATATCAGTACAAGGAATATAGAACAATTGATCACTTCTGCTATTTGAAAACATCATTTGTTAGCAGGATGAGTCGATTTTAAAGATTTTGCCTTTGACTGACAGCAGAGTGCGCGCGAGAAGCAAGGCAAAGCGAAGCGAGAAGCTATGAGCAAGCAAAGCGAGAAGATGCCAGAGGGAGAGCTTTGCGAGAAACAACCAAACGTGTGCTTTGAAAATAAACGGCAATTACAGCACAGAATACAACAATACAATCGTACTCTCTGAGCGAGTTGAAGCGATAAAGCAGGTTGCAAACTGCTCTCTCGCTTTGCTCTCGCTTAACCGCTTGAGCTCGCAACTCGCTTCGCTCTCACTCTGACATCCTTCATGTGCATGCAGTGGTTAATCGCTCGTTCTCGCCCAATATTATCGCTTCGCTTCTCGCGCGTACTCTGCCGTCAGCCTTATTACAAGTAGCATTTACTCATCCGATCTAAATAAATATATTGCATTAGTTCAGATATCATTTCGAGTACATCGTTTAAAAGAGAAACATTTAAATTGATTTGATTTTTGTCGCTTCAAGAGGGGGAGATATATCCAATTTATGTTTTATATTGGTATGCACTACGCATTCCAAAGGAAAGCTCAGAGTATTTCTGAAGTTATACCAAATGCATTATGGCCGTATTCCTTTTTCCTCGAAGATATTCGGAATTCAGAAAAATTACAACAATGACGCTCATTCCCATAAAGAGTTTCATAAACAGAGTAAAACTAACAACAATTTGATGATCTCTCTGATTAGGCTCCCCCCTAAATCTACATCGACCCATCCCAGCATGGGACTCTGCTTCTTTCGATTGGCCACCAACTGTGTGTGAGCTCGGCCTAACCCTAAGCTTAGCATATTATTTGGCATTTGCGCTAGAGTACGAGATAATTGCAGCCTAAATGCGCCTGCTCCATTCTGCTTCCATTCCAGCTTCCAGTTAGTTCGCTACGCCGACGCAACTAAGTTGCGCTGCCCTCCAATTACTTGGCTAATTAAGTCTTGAGCGGATAGACGGGCAGTGGATGGCCCTCCGAGTTGAAGACCCACTGATCCAAATCGATCTCCTTGCGGTCGTCGCTGAACAGCAGGTAGAAGTACTTCAAGGTCTCGCTCAGCCAGAAGCTCTCCATCAGATCGCGCAGGCGCGTGCTCTGTGTGTTCTTCACATTGCCCAGGGACGTGTAGCCGGCGTTTACCTTGGCGTGTGTCTCGAACGCCTGGAATATGGTCCAGCCCATGTCCTGGTATGTCCGATTCCCGGTCAAAGCGTAGAAATAGTACAGACTCTCCACAAACTCCGGCCGCAGCAAGTTGTGTGCATCATTGGGCTTCACATAGATGTCCTGCTCGTCCTTATCGGTGAGTGCGAAGTACGAGATTTCTGCGGCCAGGTGTGTGGGGTTCATCATGTAGGTCTGATAACAAGTATCCATCAGGTCCCTGGCCAGGATCAAGTGCGAGTCCGGCATGCCGTTCTGGTGTCCCAGGAGCAGAGTGCCCGGCAAATAGCACGTCAGATGGTCCATTTTCGGCTTGAAATCTTTGCCGTTGATCAGTTCGCCAATGTAAACCCAATGCTCCCGCGGGGTGCGACGCATCAGCTCGGTTAGCACGCCATCAATGGCCTGCATGTAGTCCAAGATAAGGCTGAAAGCAAGGAACATGAGGTTATTATTATTAATCGATTATAGAGTAACAACAGAACTCACTTATCGTTATCCTTGCGGCCAGTCTGAATCCATTGCTTAAGTAAGTACTCGTAGTAAGAGTCGCCTCGCGCGCCCAGTGAAATAGTCGCATAGTTTCGGAAAGTTCCTGTGTTGGCATTGATAAATATGGGCACAAGGCCATGATTCTTCTCCAGATCGTGCACCTTCTCGTTCACTTTGTGGGCAACCTTAGAGGTTTAAACAGTATTTAATAGCTGGTATTTTGCATTCATAAGCTAGCTTCTCCTCCTTACCTGTTCGTAAATGGAAATGTTTGTGGAGCGACTCAGGTCACGGAACTCCAGCTGAATGGTGGTGACCTCGCTAGTGGAACTGTCCGGAGACCATTTGGGCGAGTGTGCCGAAAGATCACCGAGATTTACGTCTGAATAGGGAATGCTAGACGGCGACAGAAAGGCGGGCAACAAGCGGTTGCCCAACTCCGACGCCTTGGCGAGGAACATGGTGTCCCCGCTGAGATGATAGGCAGACAGCAAGCCGCCCAGAACTCGTATGGTAACCTCGAACAGATTGACATCGCGCTTAGTGTCGAAGCGTAGCGAGTGATCTATCCAGTCGCGTGCCTCTTTAAATTCTGTAAAGAAACAAGGGCTTTTATTTTATAACTTGTAACAATTTTATATTATTATACTGATTGTAATGAATCAGTGCCATAACCAGAGGGGGACTAAGGGGGCTAAGGCCCCCCCTGAAATATTTCGAGCCCCTAAGAATTTGTCGAATTTGGCAAATCTTTGTGAATTTTAGATATTTTTGCTTAGAAGTTTGCAACGCAGTGAAGGGACATTTCCGACCCTATAAAATATATATATATTCTTGATCAGCATCAACAGCTGAGTCGACCTGGCCATGTCCGTCTGTCCGTCCGTCCGTCTGTCCGTTTCTACGCAAAGTAGTCCCTCAGTTTTGAAGCTATCTTAATGAAACTTTGCACATAGTCTTCTATATGATCTTACTACTATATGAGTCGGAACAGGCCGGATCGGACAACTATATCACATAGCTGCCATAGGAATATATTTATTTTAAAAAGCTTTGTTGCCAGCAACATTTAGATGTTGCGCAACATTTTTCACTGTCAACATGTTTCGCTCAACATTTATATTATCTAAGAACACGCTAAAGCGAAAAGAACCGCAATCCTTAAACATACCAAATGTTAAATACATACTGCAAGGGTATTTCCACTTCGGCTTGCCGAAGTTAGCTTCCTTTCTTGTTTTTTTTTTGTACTTGATAAAATTAAAATTTGAACAAGTCTCACGACTCGAAGAATATTTCCGTAGTACTTATGAAGGCAATATTAGAACGACTATCTTAATGAAAGAACGTGTTTAAACTTTCAGATATAATTTATAGTGCAATATATTCGGGCCCCGCTGAGCCCCCCTGTCATGAATTACATTATATTGATAACATAAAATATATATAAAAGCCCTGTTTTTAACAGAGTTATTAAATATTATTTGACTATTCGTTCTTTGCTGTCCAAAGCGTTAAACTTTATCTTTTAAAGCTATTCAAAAAACCAACTAATGGAAAGCGACTCGGTTGAGCGCTTATTGTAAACGGCTCATTGGTTTTGTGAAGGAGAGATTTCTACATCTAACATCTAACAACAGGGATGTAATGCCAACTCACCATCATCCAAACCCATAATGTACATGGTGTCCAAAGAGTCCACAATGGTCAAGCCGAGGCCAAACCACTCATGCGAGTATTGCGAGATGGGCTTTAGATTGTCGTGGCCCCAGGCGTACTTCTTGTAGCCCGCCCAGGAGTGCTTGAAGGCGGCGACTACCGCCGATTGCCGCTCGTTGGTCGCTCCGTGGAAGTGCTGGCCCTTGGCCAGGAGCGGTTGAATTTTGCGCAGATGCTCCTTGAAGGTGACACCGCCCAGCTTCAGTGGACTCTGTATGGCCTGATCGAGCAGGTCGCGTTCGCTTAGCTGCAGCGGCTGCTTCTGATCGATTGGCTCCTCCACATTATTAAGTATGTCGATCCCTCCGATGTCCTGCTCCTTGTTATTCTCTGGCGGTGGCAAGGCCACGGCCTGCGGAGGACCCTGTGCGGCCTCTGTGTCCGGCAAACGGACCACATTCTCGGCAGAGTTCGCATCGCCGTAGGCCTCAATCTCATTAAACTGGAAAAGTGATTGGTATCACATTGATAGCGGTTGAATTCACTGGAAGTGTGCCGCGCGGCTTGTAAATCAAATCACCAATAGGCAATCGTGCTGATACCGTGGATTATCGTAATGAGCCCGCGCCTTGAGTGCTGTCAATTAAGCACTTATCAATCAAGTAGTCCGCCGCCACTTACCTTATCGCTCAGCGCCTCCGGGTGGGGCTGTCGCTTATCTTCGGAAGAGGGAAGCGCCGCCTCCGTTAGAGCATCGGGCAGATCCTTCTCCGGCATTGGGGGATGGTGGTGCGGATTCTGCAGGCGCAGATGATAGGGCGCCGTCTTGGGGTCCTCGTCCTGGTGGCTAGTGGCGGTCAACTGATCGCCGCTCAGGCAGAGCACCGCCGTGACGCACAAGGCCGTAATGCCCAGAATGATGAGATTGCGCTGACAACGCGGCAGCTGATTCCAAGCCTAAGTCAACGTCAAAAATAATGCATGAGAATGGGAACAAATGAATGGAGTTTACTTTGGAGCAGCAGCAGAAAAAACTGCCTCCTGCTACTCACCCGCCGCAGACTCTTTCTGCCCCGCTCATCGCCCACCAATCCCGATGTCGTTCCCGATCCGGGCGAGAGCGTCAGCGTTATGTGTCCACCGTCCTTCATTGCGCTGTGACAAGTACCGCCGTCGTTTCCGATTCAGAGCTCTCTACACTCGCGTTGGAAAGTTGAGTGGGAAATTCCGCAACATTCGCTTCGAATAAAAATCGATGGCAGAGCGCCGTCGTCGCGGCAAATTGAGGGTATTTGGGGCTACTAACTAACTGCAGGCTTCACTTCGCCGGCCACTTCACTCGCTGATCATTTTTAATTTCGGCCCGGACATGGATTAATGCGAGATTTCTCGGTCGGACGACACTAAAGAATTACAAATAAGAGATTCTAAAATTATTTCTGCCAGGGCTGCATGGCTAAGCGACTGTGTCCGATAGGCAGCGCTGCGATACCGCACACGCGCTGCTATCGATAGGCATTTGTAACGGCCGCAGTTGAAATGTGAAAAGCTGACGATGGCGGCTTCAAAAAGCATATATTAAATACTTATCCACTCAAAATTTAAAGTTGCGAACAAATAAAATAATTTAATTCAAAATGTTAAATGTAAGGTGTTTTGAAGTTGTACACTTTTTAAACACATTTATTATTATAATTTGATTACAAACTCAATCAATACATAACGTCAAGAGGTCAACTGAATACAATAGTCGAAATCTCATCTAGACAAGAGTGTTTTTAGGGGCGGGGCTTATAGTATTTGACAATTTATATAAAATTAGTTGCAAAAACATAAAACAAATTGGATAAATGGGTAGGAACATCTGACCCTTCGTTGAGATTGTTTACTTTTGTCGATAAATTGTAAAATTAACAAAAAGAAAACTACAATGCACTTTTAAATATTTTCTGCAAGTATAGAATATGTTAAAAAAAAAAAAAAACTGACAAATTGTAGCCCCTGCCCTTATGGATTCCCAGTCACATGTATTCATTTATTATTATTTAGCGGCGTAGCAGTTGTCGCACACCCGCACCGGCTTCCCCGGCTGGCCCTGGGCATTGAGCAGCCGGAGCGTGTGCTCCGAGCAGGCCTTGCAGAAGATCTCCCCACAGCTGCGGCAGTGGTGCTTCCTGCGCGTTAGATTGAACTCCCGCTCGCAGGCGGTGCAGTGTGTGGCAATGGAATCGGGGGCCCAGATGCCGGGGCTGGCCAGGGCCTCTGGCGTGGCTTGCAGAGACTGGGCAGAGCCGGAGAGCAGCTGCCGCTGGCGTCGCTCCTGGTCCTGCATCTCGGATACCTTCAGCTTGCTGACGCTCAGCTGGATGCCCAACTCCTCCAGCGTGGTCTGCGCCTCCGTCCACTGGGTGCGCACCTTGTCTAGGTCGGCCTTCAGCTTGCCATTCCTTTCCTTTTCCTCGGCCAGCTCCTTCAGACAGCTCTGCAGTGTGGATATCTTCTCCTTGAGCTTTTGCTCCTTCTCCTGCAACGAGATGCGCCACTCGCGCTCGATCCGGGATTCGGCCTCCGCCCGGGCAGCTCGCTCCTCGCTAGCTGTCACCTGCGTAGTCAGTGTTTGGGACGTGGTCTTCAGAATCTCACCCAGGTTGCTTTTGTCGTGGGTCCACCTGTGGACAGTGGGATAAAAGGGAGTATACGTATACTATAGACTATAACAGTTGGCTGATTTGTTATTTTTGAAGGTCTTGGGAGTCCGCAGTTTTGGTAAATTAGTATTCAATTAAGGCTTTTAAATATCTACTCTCTTAAATCTTTATAAAGTTTTTTACTGTAGTTATTTATTATTCCTTTGCCATACCGAAAATATTTTTACGATATTTTTATGCAGTTGGGACGGATAGTTTTCAAAGGCTTCTTTCAAACAAAAACGTTTAGATATTTAAGAAAAACTATGCATTAATTAGTCCGATTTTCTTTGCCTTCAAGGCATTCCAAAACCCAACTTGACCCTCCGATGCAATAGCTCAAAGCAAAGCCTTTTCCCATAGCGTCCTTACTTCTTCTCCAGCTGCTCAATGGTGCTCTCCATGTCCTCCTTCTGCACCTCCAGCATGGTCATGAGATCCGTCTTGTGCGTCAGGGAAGCCTTGCAGTCCTGCCAATAGCGAAGAAAAGAATCGGATGTACCAGCGTCGAAAGGAAGAACCCTCTTCTTGTTTGTTAGTAAGATGTGACAAGTGAAAGACTGGGATTCGGATAAGTTTTATTTCTCTGGGATCGATTTAGGAGAGTACGAGTACTAGAATACATAGGCTGATGCTCCGCAGCAGAGTTACATTGTATATAGGCTTTGTATATTCATATATAGGTAGTCTCAATATTTATTTATATAATTACAATACTTTGTTGTTGTTTTCGACTAGGCGGAGTGTATAATTACATTATATTTAAGCGGTTGCGCGGGGGTTGAATCCATATGTACATACATATGTATAATAAACATCTCTGAAGCCTCCTCTAATCGCACTATACATATATACATACATACGTCCTTGTTTAGTATAGTAATCGTATATAATCTTTGTTGATGCGGGGACTCTGACTCTGACTGTGGGAAGATAATTCAGCTAACAGAGGTTGAATGCTTGGTAATTCATATAACCTTTAACAATTTGTATTCTAACCCCTTTCGGGGAGATCTGGTCTACGGAATAAAGGCATCCTATATCGCACACACACAATGACTACAGAGAGTTAGGGGCTCTATAGTTTTGGGGTCCTGTTAAGCAGCTGCACTTTGAGTTCCGTTTGGAACTGGACGCGGGCTTTGAGTGCTTACCCAAAGCGTCTGTAGGCTTGGGAGAGAGTTCGTGGCCGTCTGTTTCGATTTTCGTGTATTTGTTTGTTTCATTTGAGATCAAAGTCGAAAAAAACTTAATGAATATTCATAATTGATTTTTGACAAAATGTACTTCTATGAATTCGGGATGAGATATTTCTTGTCCGCTACTTGGAACGCGTATCTTTGAAGATGTTTACTCAAATAGTGTACTGGCTCCTTAGGTATAAATGCAGTCAGGCACTAAATCCAATTTGGTAAAGTTATAAATCTAATTTTAGTTTCCCTTTCAGGAAAATTAAATAGAAAAGTTAACAAAGGGAAACGATATTAAGTTCTGGGGGGGTGAAATTCGAAACTGGGCCATATACATTAATAGACAGAGGATCATCTTATTCTACATTTGTTCAGGGGCTTAAGTGTCTCCAGCGGCTGTCTGCTCCCGGCACAGGACATAATCGCTTCGGGATCCATCGCCAGACCCAAAGTGCTGGGTCACCGCAGCCGCTGCCTCGGCCAACTCATCGTTGAGGGACTTGGCAGATGTCGGCGTCTTTACGTCCTTGCTGCTCTCCTGCAACTCCTGTGGATTCGGCGGCTCTGGTTGACGCGGCGACTTCCTGTACTTGGCCGGATCGAAGGGCGGAAAGGCGTCCATCTTGAGGTGCATGCGCTTCATGGGTGGGCCAGAGTCCTGCTTGTGCTTCTTGGCGAGGGCCTCGAACTTCTCCAGGTTCTGTTGTCGCCGAGTGTTGGGAGAGCGGTCTCCCCCAATGGCTCCCGCTCCAGTGCCCGCTCCCGGTCCTTGTCCGTGGTGCTGCTGCTGGTTGTCGACGAGCTTCGACTCGTACTTCTTTTCTAGCGATTGTAAAATGTTACCAATTTGTGAGGCTTTCGTTTGCAGGCGCGAGACCATCTCGCCCTTCTGTGTGAGTTCATCTTCACATTCCTGGTTGAATTTTTAGAGGGGATTACGTTTTGACTTTTAGGCTTAAACCGATTCTTACATTTGGAGCTAATGATCAAATAATAAAGAACGAAACGGAAGAAGATCTACGGATGGCCAGATGAGTGTGGTGATGAGCGGTGTTAGGTTGTGATGCTCGGGACGGATCGGTTAGAAGGACCACAGAGAGCACAGGCAGCGAGTCTGAGAATTGTACCAAGACAATACACTCTTGCGTCATTGCCAACCGATCCGTCCGGGTGATGTATGCGTAGACCTACTCACCTGCAATTTGCGGTACATCTCCAGGTTGATCTGTTTGATGTCATCCAGCTGGCGGCGCAGCGAGACTATCGTATCCTGCTTCTCGTGGATGTCCTTCTCCAGCAGCTTCATGGCCATGTCGGACTCGGCCTTGAGGGATACCTGCAGCTTAAGCTCCTTCTCCAGCTCGACAGTCTTGCGACGCTCTTCCACAAGCTCCTCGGACGTCTTCTCCTTGTCCTTGTTCTTATCCTTGTCGCCCGAACCAGTGGAGATGTTGTCACCCCCGTGGCTGGACTGGCGCATGGCCTGGTTTTCGGCCTGGAGGGCCAGCAAACTGTTCCGAGCAATGGCCAAGTCCTCCTTCATCAGGGCATTCGTGGTCGTAAGCGACTCAACCTTGGCCTGCAGGTTTCCCACAGTGGCGCTGAAAGATGGGGGAATAACTTAGCCAAGGGAGTGCACGTGCTGATGATGGCAATAACCCACTTGAGGTGCCTGTTGAGCTCCTCTATGTAGTTCTTCTGGTCCAGCACCGCAATCATATTGCCCTGCCCGGTGGCATCCAATAGCGCCGGCGGAGCACTGTCCTCCGGCGCAGCATCCGCGTTTCTTGAGCTGGAGCGCAGATACAGGGAAAAGTCAATGACGCCCTGCTGCGAGTCCAGATCCTCCTCCTTGACGCAGAGATTACAGTCGATCACGTTTAAGCCCACCAGAATGCCCATTATCACAACGATCTGGTTGGAGAAGAGATTGGGTTAAAAGCAATGCGGGTGAAGAACGGGATCAGGAGCAGACCTCGTCGCTCATCATGAGCGCATGCGGCTCGTAGTAGTCGTACAGGGAGTCCTCTCGGTGCTCGATGAGCGCCTGCAGGTAGTCAGAGAGCTTCTTCTGCATGAGGGCAATCCTCAACCAGGCCCGCGCTCTGCCAATGTGGGTCCGCACAGTGGGCAGGTCCCTTACGCTGGCCGTGATGTCCTGCGCCTCCGGGCAGTAGTGTTCAACGCTCTGCAGCAGGTCCCACAGTTCCTTGCGCGGCCCCAGCAGACCCTTCTTGGGCCTGAGGCCGTGTCCCAGCACGTGCTCGATAACAATGAAAAAGTGCTGCAGCGGCAGGTGGTCCGAGTCCAGCATGCGACCATAGCGCAGCGACTGTTCCAGCAGCTCCTTGACCACCAGCTTGCAGATGTTCACCAGGTTGCTGCGCTCGATCTCCGCCGTGTCCCGGGCTGTAAAGGGATTGAAGGGATCCCAGGTTTAGAAACTCGCACAGACAGCAGGCTGTGCTTTCAAAGTGCTAGAATCACAGCCACTCACATCCAACTGACTAACTGAAAAATGAACTTTCACGTGCTATCGTGGCTGCTTTTTTTCCTGGCGCCCGGGGGCTGCCCCATCTACAGCATCAACGTGTCCACTCTTGAGGTACCCACAAATGTTTTCCAGAATGAGCTGACTTTGCATGCGATGCTCAACTCCGAGCTGCAGCAATACCAGAATGACCTGAATGAGGCAGTCTCTTCTAAGAAAAATAACTTTTCGCCAAAGTTGAAAGAGCTGGCTAAAGTAGCGCGAAGTTCTGCCACACCAGGCGATTTTCTGGGCACCAATCTCTTCGATAGCCAACGTAAGACCTGCTTCTCCTTGGAGGAGATGGCTTTGATGTCCGCCCGGAAGACTTTGGAGCAGCTGGTGCCCAAGTCCTATCCCAACTGCCTGCTCAGCGACAACGTTGTCCACATGCTCATCCGGTTCGTGAATACGGTCAATCGGATCGTGCAAGAGATGTCGGACGAAAGCACGCGACGGCTGCCGCAGCGCGCCTTCTATGACGCGCTGGGCGGGTATCTTCGACACTACCTGGTGCCCGCGGCCCAGATTTCCTTCTACGCCGGTCGCATCAAGCTGAAAACCATGCAGTGCTTGCTAAAGATCAAGCGGCAGAGCTACATAGTTCTCAACACGAACGGGAATTCCTGGCGGTCGCCGAACAAGGATATAATGTGCCAGTTCAAGGGCTCCAAGATCGAACCGATCGATCTGGGAGGTCTAAAGTTCGAGGATGGTTCCGCCAGCTGTAGCCTGCTGGATCAGAGCTCCGTCTCGGATTGTGATCAGGGCCAGATGATTGTGCCCCTGCCCCAGCTGGAGCCGGCGGACTGTGAGGGCCACTTGAGCAACATATTTCTGCCCTTCCGCAAGCGACGCATCTACAACCTCCGGTCTCCCAGGTGCGCCAGTGTGGTGGTGCGCTTTTTCAAGACCGTCACCAGCTGCCACCGCTTCCAGGAAAAGAGCCAGGCCAAATACAACTACAAGCTGCTCAATTGGATACGGGATAACGTGCACTCGCACTATATAGACGAGACGTTCTACCCGGGCTTGGGAGGAATCCTGCAGATTCAGGAGACGCTTTTGCGCATGGCGAAAGATCATGAACATGAGTCCAAAGAAGAAGACAAGAGCTGCTACGTAGCAGAGTCGCGCAAGGTGAGTCGCTCTATTGGCGACTGGCAGGCGGATCCAGAACCGCGTCAGGAGGAAGAGCACCAGGAGTTGGGGCCTGCCGATCAGGAGCATGGGCCGGGCCCTAATCAGGAGCAGGAGGAGTGTCGCGATTGCGACAGCGAACGCTCGTTGATCTGGTACATTGTCGCCTTCCTGGTGCTACTCCTAATAATCATCGTGATCATCATCTGCCTCTGCATGCGACGGGGCAAGAAGCGGAAAGACAAGACCATGATGATGCCCGCTGACGTGGAGGCGCCAATAATGATGAAGGAGCGTCGGCACAAGAAGGTCAAGATACGATCGACAGCAGGGGACGCGGTCAACTCCTACTATGGTGAAAAAAGCGAATGTAGGTTTTGGGTACCGTGAAAAGAGCTATTAATACTTTTCCCTTGAATCCCAGACCGTTCCTCCTCCTCGTTGAACTGTCAGCTTAAAAAAAAGTGTTTACCAAAAAAGGTCACCAGCAAGAAAGCAAGTAACAGCTACTACCCTATGCTGTCCGAGGGAACCTCCCAGCAAATGAAACTCGTGCCCTCGATGTCAGCTCAGTACAACTTGACCCCAAGCTCGGAGATCGAAGACAGAGGAGGAATTATGCACAAACAGAAGCGACGCAAAAGCCAAGAGAAAAAACAAAAGGGGCAAATGGAAGGTGGGTCAGGACAAAGTTGGACGGTGAGTTAAGATGAATTAAACTGCCTTTAGAGTCCTGAACCCAGAATTGCCTGCAGGCCAAATCCCAAGTTGACAGAAAGAACTCTTCACCACAGGAAAAAGGGAGAGCCACCCGAGTGAGGATCGGTAAGTTGGCTCCAGAATTGGATTTAATCATAAGGGTCTGAAAGGCGGCTTTCAGTTAAAAAAAACTGGTTTCGAGGCCTATCATTTAAAATTGTTTTACCTTTTAAGGGAAAGCATAAACTATAATTAACCTATTACCTATTACCAGATGAGACAAGGCCAGGCAACCCAAGAAGGCTGAAAGGCGGCACTGCGGTAAGTGTGTTGAACAATTAGTACATGGCAGCAGAGATTAATATTAATCTTGCTATCCTAAGTCATCAACCCATTCGATGAAGGACACTCCCAGCTGGGAAACTACCTTTGATGACATTTAAGTGGCTGTGGTTGCACCACCAACTTCGTATTCGTTGCATTAATTATATTTTTTGTTAAAATTAAATAAAAAGTTTTTCAGCTAAGCCCCCATCGAGACGAGAAAGTGCAGGCAACGAAATGTGCAACAATGCAGAAAATGCATGCAAATTAATCAGGGATAACAACCAGGTCAACAAAATGTCCAGGACCAATAGAAAACATATTGTATGCCTTATCTGGAAGTTCTATTGTGCGATTCGAATCGGTATGAATTATGGTTAGGACAAAAAGTCAGTTGGTCAGAAGAGTTCATTAAGCTAAGGTGGAAGCTACCATTAATTGACTAATTTAATAGTTAATATTTAAACAAAGACTAAGCCAAGTAATCTAGCCTAAAGGATAAACAAATACTTAAAGTTCTGGTTACTGCATTTCAATGTTTGCAATCTAACCAAGTGTAAAAGCAAAACCCTATGTGGACTCAATTTAAATTTAAATTTTGGCTGTTTATGAGTTGGTCCTGGATATTTCTCTAATAAAGTTGGCCTTCGTGATCGCATCCAATCGGATAATCGGATTAGATCGAATATGAAATACGAAATAACAAGAAATGAAGAGATCTACAAAGAAGGAGGCGTGCTGGGCAACTGAGGCAACAAGAAGCGACCTACAGAGATGCGACCACTCGGCGAAGAGGCCGACACTCTGGTGCTGCGACTGGGAGTGCGGCTGGGAGCCGAGTGCGGTGGTGCCACTGTGGACCATGTCGCACAGCCTGCGGCCGATAAGGTTTTCAATTGCCATAATACCATTGTCCGTGATGTCCAGGGCACCTCCACCGCCGCCGCCGCCGCCGCTGTTGCTGCCTGTGGACAGTCCGGAAAAGCGCTTGCTGTTGCGCTTGCTGGAGTTGGAACCACTGGAGAAGTGGCCAGAGTTTCCTGTGCCTCCCAGTGCGTCAGTAGTAGTGTGCGCTGGCTGCTGGCTGCCAGTTCCGCCGGCCACGTCAATGTCCTGCAGTTCCTTGAGGCACAGCCATTCGCCATCGACGGACACCCGGAAATTGCATAGGTATATGGTGTCCTGGACGCCGCCGGCCAGCTCTTCGGTGGTGTTGGCATGCGAGGCCTTCGGCAGGGCAATCGTGGTGCTGCCGTTGTTCGCCGGGAGAGGCTGTTGCTGCTGCTGTGGCGGCACGGCCGGGGGTTGTTGTGGTTGCTGCTGTTGCTGCTTTGGTGTCTGCACTGGTTGTGGGGGTGGGTTCTGACCCTTTTGTGCCTTGGCCGACGCTGCTGTCGTCGCCCTGGTGCCGGCTGCTGTCCCAGTTGCGTTTGATGATGCCGTTTTGGCAGCCTTGCCAACTTGTTGTTGAGGCGCCTTCTTGGTCGCAGCCCCTACTCCCATTCCTCCGCCTGGTGTGCTCATTGTTGGCGTTTTCACTGCACTCCTTAATGGCTTTGAGCTGGAAGTGGAACTGCCACAGGCACCACCTGCCACAGTGCCACCGGACTTGAGGCGACTGCTGCTCCCGCTAGTGCTGCTGTTGTTATTGCCGCTGGACGACAGCTTCGTCTTCTTCGTATCCTCGACGAGTCCTCGCATTTTGCTAAGGCTTCGAACCTGCCTGCTGTGTATGCAGTATGCAGTATGTGAGTGCGTGGGCGTCCGTTTTGTATGCGGAATCGGCCATAAAAATACAGATGTACATATACTTGTATATATATATGGATGTTAGGTGGTGATTAAACTGGAAGTTTCCTGCCCAGTAGTTCTTTACTCGGATAGTGTTACCTTTTTGTGTTGCTTATCCTTTTAGAACCTCTTTTGAAGAGGGGTTTTCCTGGAAATTAACCAAATAACGAAAAATACTCGCCGCTACGATGTTGCACCGTTATTATCCTTCTTGTGTACGCGTTGAGTAAGACTAACGTCGGGTCTCTTTTATCCTATTGATTTCTCAAGTATGCGAAGCTCGAAAGCTCAGCGCGAAAGCTTTTTTGTTAGGGGTGTTCTTTGAATATAATATAAATTGCGAATAAAGCGTAGCTATGGTTATTATGAATTTCATGTTCAAAGTATGCGTTATTTTATTTGTTTGTTATTTTATGTTACTCAAAGTATTGAGACGTATTTATGGGTTTTTTTTTTCGCAGAATTTTAATTTATTTATATATTTTTCTAGTTGTTTATTATAATGTGATTAAGTGGGGGTTTTAATTTTACTTTTAAATAACACAAAGTGAGTAAATGTTGTTCATACACTTTAAAATTTTACTGCTTGGAGGAGATTTTTATTTAGCAACCAAAACTAATGAAACTTATTTTTTAACTTTTAGATAACAAAATAACGTTAAATAATCCCGTTCTTATCCTTCTAGTTTATTAATTAGTAAATTGTAAGAAACTCACCGCGTTTTAGCCTTTTCGCCATGATTTTCGAAGGGGACGGAGTGGAGCCCGCTTCCGGAGCTGGCGGCTCTACAGGTGGCTCAGGCATGGGCGTGGGCTGCTCTGGATACGGGTAAGTGGTCGTTCCATCAATTACTTCGGAGGCAGCGGCCGCCGCTGCGGCGTTTGAGAACTGCGTAGAGATGTGACTGAAGATCTGGGAGGAGATGCTCTCCGTACGCCGAAAGGTGTTGCGCAGGCGGTCGAACGAGGAGCCCGATGCAGACGCAAGCGTAGTGGCTCCCGTGGGGGGCGGAACCGGAGACGAGGCACTTGGGGATCGCGAAATTGATTGGGAGTCTTCGCTCCGTTCGCGGCGCACTAGCAAATCGTCCGTGCTCATGGCGAATCACTCACTTCACGACACTTTCGTCCACTTTCTGAGAAATTGCACTTTACACGGAATAAATAAACAAAACAAGTTTGTCAATAAAAATTAAAACAGCTGTTGCATCGCGTTAGCGAAGGTCGGCATACGAACATCAGCTCGATAACACGTGCAGAAAATGAGTTGCAGCTCGCGATGTTTCGTGCCAAGCAAGGCTGACATAGATCCGGCAACCCCGTGCACGATTTTGCCGCCAAAAGTAATTGTGAGTTTATTTATTTACAAAAGCCGAACGCCAAACAGGACGCACAGCCCGAATGGACGTGGAAATAAAGCAACAGTTCGACGAGATGGGCATAGAACCCACGGAGGCGGTTCTGGACAAGTGCCTGGAGCTGGCCATTACATACAACGTGCTCGACGCCACAGAGTTCGTGGAGCAGTGGATGGCTTTCAGCTTGTCCCACCTCCACGGCGACGACCCCACTCCCGAGAATCTCGGCGAGTTCGAGCGCAAGGTGCTGCAGCTGAGGAAGGACAAGGTCGCGCCAAAGGCCACATCTTATAAGGCAACTGCAAGCTCTGGGCAGGAAAGGTGCTCTCTGGCCACCTACGGCCTGATGGAAGACGAACCGACGATGATGGACGACTATGTGAGCGAGTCAGTGGCAGACTCCTCCGCGATGCACACGCCCAAGGCTAAGAAGGATCAGCCGCGCGCCGCCGCCCTCAAGGGCGGAGTGCTCTTCAGTCCTGTCAGCTACTCGCCGCAGTCGGCCAAGAAGACACAAGTAGCACCAGGAACACCAAATACTACAGTGGCTGGCAAGCCTGGTGACATTGTAGACTCCTTCGGCCATCCCAAGCTTCTGGCAGGCTCCAACTGGCAAGCCCAAGTGGAGCACACACTTCCGGTCACTCAGAAACTGCTTCACAAAGACGCTCCGCTGACCGTTACCAATCTGGGCTACATGAACGACCTGCTGGGCGACCGATGCGACGACTTGCACGATCGCCTCGTAGACACAGGGCGCGCTTTGGTGGACAAGAAGCTGGGCGCAGATGGGGCCGCCGAGTGCAGTTGGTTTCCGCAGGACAGACAGACGCTGCAGGCCCTTCACCTGCTCCATGCCGTGGGCATGGTACATTCCGAGGACGACGGACCGCTAGATGCCCACTCTGCCTTTCTTTCCGTAACAGACGCCGACGAGAATAGTTTTCTCTCGCTGAACTTCTCAAAGATTAGGTCCGCCAGCATCTTCCCAGGACAGGTGGTGCTGGCTAAGGGATTCATTCCCAAGGGCAACTCCTTCGTGGTGGAGGAGATCCACACGGAGCGGAAGCTGACGCTACCCGCTCCCTTGAAGGTCGACAGGGAGCTGCAGTTTGTGGTGGCGGCCGGTCCATTCACACACAGTACTGATCTGATCTACGAGCCTCTGCACGACCTGCTAAAGTACCTCAAAGAGCACCGCCCCGACGTGCTGGTGCTTACGGGGCCCTTTCTGGATGCAGATCACAGTATAGTAAGCGAGCTGGCCGAAACCTTTGAATCCTTCTTCGAGAAGATGATCGCCGGAGTAATGGAAGTGGTTGGCAGCCACACAACGGTGCTGATGGTCAGCAGCCAGAAGGACGCCATGGTGCACTCGGTCTACCCCACCCCGCCGCCCACTCTCCGCAAAACATATCCCAACCTGCACATGCTACCTGATCCTTCCCTGGTGGATCTGGACGGAATCACGCTGGGCGTATCCTCCACTGACGTCGTTGACCATCTGCTCAGTCACGAGTTTGCCGCGAACGCCGGTGAACGGATGCATCGGGCCATCAACCATTTGTTCCATCAGGGCTCCTTCTATCCCATTTATCCGCCAGCCGACGAGGACATGGCCTTCGACTCGCAGCTGGCCCTCAAGTACGCCCAGATCAAGCAGCTGCCCAATGTGCTCATCCTGCCTGGCGACCAGCGGCACTTCATCCGGCTGGTCAACGACTGTCTGGTTATCAATCCGGGACGCGTGGCGGACAGCAAGGGCGGCACCTTCGCCCGCTTCCTGGTGGCGCCATCGGTGCCGGGGAAGCCGGCCAACATGTTCAATAGTGTCGCCTGTCAAGTGCAACGAATCTGATATTACTTAACCAAAATAAAAGCCAACAGCCAAGTATTTACTGTACTTCTGCCCTGATTAATAGAGGGAATTGTTCTATATGGTAGATTAAAGGCTTGTATCAACGAATAGTTAGTTGCTATGTAAATGTAACTTATGCAGGTCCTAAAATATAACACACATTCCCTTGATCCTTCTTTTAACAAAGGCCGACGATCAACACTCCTTTCACGGCTCAAAGGTGCTAGTGCTACTTGTGCTATTCATAAATAATCGTTAAAGCATTTATTAATTTATATGTATAATAGTTTACAGCTAAACAGTAGGAAATGGTGTCTAAACGTAATGTACTCGCTAGGATCTCTATGTACGATGGATCTCGCCCGCCCCGATAGATAGCGAAATCAATTCGATGTCGAGGGAGCGCAGCGCGATCGACGAGAACTAAAACTCCTTTGTATATTTTAACTATACAAAAAATACTGTATGCCGTGTGTGGTGTGTCCCATGATGAACTTGGCTGCAACTCAGATGAGGTTAAGTAACTGCGTGCCACCTTAAGTAATCCTCGCCTGCCGTCCCGCTTAATTCGTGGAGCCGCTGCGTCCAACAACTCTCGTTTAGTTGTTGGGCTCCTGCTTGTATTGTTATTGTCGGTTGTTCACCCCCTCGGGATTGTGGCTGCTGACCATGCTGTGCTCCATATTCTTGACAATCACATAGTTGGTGATGTGGTTTATGGCCTCGTCCTGGAGGCGCTCTGGCCAGCGCTTCATATACGACTTGATAAAGTCGCCAAAGGTATCCACTTTGTCCGGGGTACTCTTATGGGTGTCCACGATGTTCTTCACAATGTCCACGAACTTGTCGTAGTCCTCATGCGACTTTTTCATCTTCTGATAATTGGCCACGCCACCGTTTGTGTTACCACCGCCGCCGCCGCCGCTGGCTCCGCTACCACCGGCAGCCGCATTCATTTGCTGATCCATGTTGTTATCAGCCAAACGGGCGGAGGCAGCGGCAGCCACCGCAGCCACGGCCGCCGAGGAGGCCATGAAGTTGTCCACACTGCCGGCATTGGGAGGTGGCTGGGAGTGGTCCATAAAGTGCCGATGCATGCCATACTCGGTCCTATAAAGCGAAGGGAAAATGTTTAACATAAAGTCGCCGTATATTATTAATAAAAGTATGTAATGATATGAACAAATAAAGGGGAAATCTATCCCGCCATTTTTCATTGCTCTTTACTTACTTATAGAACCCCTCCGTGTTGTTACTATTAAACTCTTGCTGAGACATTGGATTCTTCCAAACTGGAGACTCGGATGTAGAGGGTAAACTGCTAGTATTGGAGGCACTCGTCATGCGTTTGTCTCTGTGAAGGGATACCAATACGTTAATAACTAATAGCTAACAGGCTCGTGGGTCAAGAGAAACTCTGCGATAACAGCTCCCAATACACGTCTGCATTTTGAAATTCTCTTTTAACCCATAATATCTCCGATACCCACTTGTAACCGGTGTGTGCGGCCAGACTCTTAAACACATCATCCACTTGACTGTAGAACTTCCAGGTGCTTATTATGCCCGTTGTTTCGAAGGTCTTCTGCTCCTGGCGGTAGCGTTGCGTTAGATTGTTGACTTTAAAGTGAACCTCCAGTGCTGTTACAGGGACACCCAGAGAGGTTAACTGCTTGGCCATTGCCACATAGAGATGGCCATTGCGTTTAATGGTGCGCAGCTCATAAGCGCAGACTTTCCATAGTTTGATTAGCTCCAGAACACCACTATCCTCCCATTGTCGGCGCTTTTTGTTGAATTTTTCATACTGCCGGGAAAATTGCCAAATTATTTTACGATCACATTAGAAATTTGTTTCCGCGATGGAGCAGACTTACAGGCATTTCACATGGGTCTCACTGCCGACAACTGGGTTCGCCCAACAGACTTCGTCTGCCAGCTGAAGCAGGACATGAAGCGGTTTATCCTAGTAGACGGACATAATGTTTATGAATCCACTCCTGAAAGAGGGTTTAATATTTAAGAAAAATGTATGCTAAAGAATAATAATTGACTCAATAAAAATACATGGTTTTTAAATCATGTGAGCTTAGGAAAGGTTTCTTTCTAATCCCTATTATACATCCCACATTTTAAGTGTTTATCAACAGTCACAGCATAAAAATTTCTCACAGGTTTTTATTCGAAAGGAAAACGTGTTTTGTTATTACTTCATTTTTTTATTTATTTATGAAAAGTGCGATAACAGAGTACCTAGTATTTGTTTTACAATTTCTGGAGAGAAATGAGAGGTATGCATTTATTCACAGCACTAAATAACTGTTTAAGTATATCCAAAAATATCCACGATAAATAAGTGTCATCAGCGATTAACGCTACTTCTAGTAAATGCTTTTGTTTATAAGTCACAACAACGCCCATTTCAATGCACTTTTCAGAGTTAATGAAAACTTTAAAACCCCGCTTGATATTCCTGTCGCCGAGTGGGCGCCTAGGCCGCCCCCCAAACGCGATTATGACTTGCCTGTGCCCTATTATAACGCCGTCATTATAATTGCTGATTTTCAATTATCATTAAGCCGGCACACACACATTTACACAGCCCTGCCTCTCGCCCGCCGCACACACACGCCAGGCGAACGGTAAACAAATATAAATAGTGGGAGCGAAACAAGTTGTAAATCGCAATCGGAAGAAGGAGACGGTGAGAACGAAGTGGATGCGGCGACGGCTGGAATCGAAGTGAAGCGGTAATTCAAGTATACGAGATGCGGATGAAGATGCTCAACGACGGCGACGCCAACGCCACGACATTGGCACTTGCTGGCCGATGTGGGGATGGGGGAGCCTATTGTGCGGCTGTAATTTGCGGGGGGAGATGTTACTTTTCTTGAATACACACGCACAACTTTTCCCTTTCCTGAGATACACACACACACACACGTACGTACTTCACGTCAGATTTTCTTGCGTCGGTTGCGTTCTGCGGCTAGGCTCTTCTCCATGCACGAACAGTGGCGGGGCAACAACAACAACGCACAGCGTCACCAGCGGGCACAAAACTTAATAATAAGTCAAATAATTAAATTTTAATTATCTTCAGGAGGGAAACACGAAAAACGTAGCTCTGCGCAGCTATAATGATGTTCTCCGGAGAGCAAGACAGCAACACGGCAAGAGCAACATGGTGTGAACGGTGCAGCTAGTGTGTGCGAACAGCGCGGCGTTGCCAGATGGGTGGGCGAGAAAACGTTATGGCTTGAATGCGCCAAAGTGGGAAATTGAAAAGGTCCGGGTAATGTAATGCTTCTTTCCTACCATTAGGTACATCCATTGGCCAGTCATCTGTGATTTATCTTGCCTTCTTGTATTCCCTGCCTCCAATCCGGGCTTGGCTCGTTAGGGCGCCACAAAGCAAACGCATTTCATCGCTCATCATCATCAACCGCCCCCTCCTCCCCAGAAGCCGCTTTTGTTGGAGCCCAACGCACACTCTCGCACCGATGGGAACACGGACACGTATTTGCCGGTCATCATCATCATCATTAGGTTGTGCGACGATGGCAGCAATAGCAATAGCAACAGCAACAACAAGCGCCAGCTCCCAAATGCGAACGTCATTAGCGGGCTAAATAACAAAAAATGATAATGTTGCTGCCACAGTCGACGGGCTTTGGGGTAATCATCATTAAATTGCACATCGTCTCGTTACGCGGGGGCAACGCGGATGAAGAAGAAGACGAGGTGGCGTCTGTGGCAGGGGGAGCAGGGAGTCCAATAACAAGGTCACCAGAATTTGATGTTTATTTTTATCCCATTTTAGGGTATTTTTGCTTAAAGTGGAAGTGAAATTGGAAGTGATGGTGAAAACGAAGGACGAAGTTTAGTTTATACATAACTTTTGACACACTTTTATCGCTTTTATACTAAAGTTTTACAAATAATAATCCATAATCCCCTTAAAAACTTTTTGAAATTGGCTAAATAAATTGTTTTTGTTTTAAAAATATTAATACAGAAATTAGATTTAATTAATAGAACCCTTAAAAATGTTCTATTAAAATCCCATAAATACTTTATATTTACATATATGTACATACATATGTACAAATGATAATAAAAACTAAACCACAATATTTATGGCATAAGACTATTTTATTTAAGGGGGGCGATACATGTAAACCAAAAAAAAAAATCAAATTTTTTTTTTTTCATAAATCGGTAAAGTATCATCTTAAGAATAAGCCTGCAAATTTTCATTACAAAATTCGCATTATTTGTATAT
>JAEIHY010017996.1:0-15338 GCA_018904565.1 Drosophila tsacasi | reverse complement strand
GATATTACTATGGCGACCCCGCACCTCAAAGGTGGTGGGGCTCATTGCCCCAATGGAGGGTCAAAGCTTGATGTCCTTTAAGTCGACGGCCTTGGGGAAGTTAAAGACAAACTCAACGGGTGGCCTGCCAATGCACGTTAGGCCGCGCTCTAGCTGATCCGCATCCTCAGCGTTGAGATTAACGGCTGGGAAGTTTACCTCGGCGATTGTCCAAGCCATAACGGAGGGCCAACCTTCGAGGACCTGTAGAACTTTGGTCCTTTTCGCTGCGTTTAGCTAAACGGCTTCCTTAGCCTCGCAAGTTGGGTACTTCTTTTCGTCAATCTTTTTTTTTGGAGAAGCGAAATGGGATTGTCTCGTACTTTTTGTGATCCTCTACAGAATACAGCACTAAAGCGAGTCTCGCGTACCCAGAGCAATGATGTGCCAGATTTTATTGGAGTTTTGGCAAGAGGCCACCAGGATTCCTCATCAAAAAGTGGATCATGGTAACCGTCAAAGAATTTGAAGACATTCGGAGCAACCTGTTCAAGAAACTTGGAGAGGAATAACAAACGAAAGTGCTGAACGCATTGGGCACGCGTTGAGCCTACTTTTTTTGCTGGAACCACTCAATAAATAATTATTAATTTGTATATTATATTTAAATGTTTTCTTTGTTTTTTAATAAAAAAAAGGTGTTTTTACGGTTTTATAAAAACGCCATATTGGCGAGGATGAATTTGTATTATATTTTATGTTTCTGTATATGTGGGTGTTCTTCAGAACTCCCCGGATTTCTGCCACATTCTTTGTCCACAGCTCCAGGAGTGTTCCCAGAGTAGCTGTTCTAAGCCTATGTAAAATAACGCAATAACGCAGCCTAGTGTAAACGGGGCCTTAGTCTATATAAATAAGTACATTTTAAATTTTACCTACACGTTAATAAATTCGTTATTTACAATAATTTGTATTTGCAGAAAATGTTTCAATAGCAATGGCCAAACTTTCACGACGGGCCTCGTCGTCTGCAGCAACGCCTTCAAGAGCCACCACAGCGAGCACTGCTAGTACAGCGGCAACATCGCTTAACCCGAGTCATGCCACAGGCGACACGCAGCAGGAGCCGGAGCAACAGACAAGGACAAATCAGCAGGAGGATCATCAGGAGCGGAAACATCCGAGTCCGACACATCAGAGTCCTGAGGAACATCATACGCAGCAGCAGCGCCTCGCCCGACGTGCCGCCAGCGGCAGCGGTAATAAGCCCCAAGCGGCGGCACTTGTTGATACCGGTCCTGATGTCCACCATGAGCATCCGTCGCCATCACCGACACCGACGGCGCTCTCCTATCACAATAATAACAACTTTAATAGCAACACTGCCACGCCCGCTGCAACAGCTGCACCCGCTCCCACTCCCGCCCATGTCACGGCCACGCCGTATATGCCACTGCTGCCACCCGGCGAACGGAATCTGACAGAAGCGGAAAATGCGGCGGAGCGGGCCAGAATCAGGGAGGAGTTCTTTGCCACCTATGACGTGATGACGGGCGTGAGGATCGCCGCCACCTTAGGCGGTTTCTTTGGCCTGATGGTCTTTCTCATCGTGTGGAAGAGCCGGAGTAGTAGCAACGAGACGCTGAAGGTTCTCAAGGATCCCAAGATGGCGGCCGTAGCTGCGGTCTGCATGCAGGAGGAGGAGGAGCGCGAGATCCACGACGCCATTGTGGCCACGGGCATGTCCATATATCCGGATGAGTACGATGCTCTGGTGTACCGCCGGCAGCGCATGCTCTCGCTGGGCAATGTGAGTGCTCCGCCGCTGCTCAATCGCGGATATCGTTGTGGTTCTGTGGGTGAGTCCTTTTTGTCCTAGACACTTAAGTTAAAAAATATAAACTTGTTTTTGGAATCCTCTGAACATGGACTTTATTTAATTACCATTTCAGGTGGAGTTGGTCCCAGTGTCCCAGTGGGCTATAGCTATCTCCTGGAGCCGCCGCGACGTTTTTCCTACTCGGCAATGTCGGGAGGCGGTGGACCCGTGGGACGGCGCAAGAGCGGCTCGGAGTCGTCGCGAATCTTTAGCAACTATCCCATGGGCGGCAGCTTTGGCACCGACGACTATTTCGTAGAGACGGATGACGAACTGGACGCCGAGGAGTATATGCCCCCAGGTGCCCAGGATGAAGCGGATCAAAAGCACCAGAGAACGGACTCCACGCGCAGCAAACAGGGATTCCTGTCCGTACCGATGGCGGTGAGTAGAAGTACATTGATTTTTAGATTCAGAATCATTTAACAATTATCCTTAACCCATCTCCAAATTGTTCTCTCTCTTTTTATCTTTCTTTATTGTCGTCCGCAGGGTCACGACTCGCGGCGAAGCAGTGCGATGACCTGCTGCAGCACGGACAGCTCGTACCTAGAGCGCCGCACCTCCGCCTACATGGGCGGCTGCATGAGCAACCTGCCGCCCACGCTGCAGCGCAAGCTATCAACGGCCTCCCGGACATCGAGCATTGACAACTGGGACTACTACTATCCTGACATCCAGGTGATTCAGCCGACACCAAAGGCTTCACCCTGTCCCTCGGAGCGCAGTGTTCACGAGTCGTCCAACGGAGGAGGAGGAGGGGCAGGATCTGTATCTGGACCCGTGTCCGTGTGCGGGTCACGCAACTCCAACTTGAGCGCGCCGAGCATCAAGCGGAAGCACAGCATCGTGTCCTACGATCCCGACAGTGCACAGGCAGGCCGCAAACAGCAGATACACTCTATTAGCGCGGACACTGTGGACGTGTATCCTTACAACCAGGAGAGTTCCACTGTGGATCTGGCGCTGGCGCTGCCTTTGCCCAAGCCCGTGCAGTCTGCGCCGCCCACCAGTGCACAGCAAGCGTTTCACTTCTGCGACTCGCCCTCCGAGGAGCTCCGACTAGGTGTTCGGCGGAAGCTCACTCTAGTCGAGCTGCAGCGGAACGAGAATAACAACAATAGCTTTCCGTACACCGCGAATGCAGCCGCTCCGTCCGGAACGGCGGGCACTGCGCCCAACTCTAGCAGCATCAGTGTGGACAGCACGCCGGCGAGCCTGGAGAGGCTAAATGGCGGGAGCGGAGGAAGCCTTTCCATGTCAGCCTCCAACAAGGTGCCCGCGATCGGTAACAACAATCCGGAGAAGCGAGCCCCGCTAGCCTCACTAAGTTCCTTTAAGATCTCCTCGCTGGAGTGCCCTGACTCCGAGTTGCGCTCTCTCGACGAAGACTCGGTTTTTGGGGTGGAAAGTCCGGCGGACACGGACGATGACATGCAGCAGCTGAGCAGCGACAGCGAGGAGCAGGAGGCCCAAGTCCAGGCTCTTACTCTGGCGCAGGCTCAGACTCAGGCCCAAAGCCAGATAGCTTCGATGCGGGTTAGTTCCGAAATGAAACCCAATCCCGCCGCGCCCCTGAAGCGGATGAGCATGAGTGCAGTGCCGTCGACGGGAATGGGACCTGGGGGTGGCGCCACCGTGGTCGCAGCTGGGGGTGCCCGTCCTAGGAGGCCTCTTCTGCAGAGACACCGCACCATCGGCGCCACATCCAGCGATAGGGTGGCGCTTATCAATCAGCCCCTGCAGCTGCAACAGTTCCACATGGGCCTGCCCATCCAGTCGGAGGTGGCAGCTCCCCTGGAGACGCACTTCGGAGCCGTGGTCAGCCAGAGTCCTCCGCGACGAGGACCCCTCCTGCAACAGTACAGCGATCCGCAAACGACAACGACAACCACAACAACCACCACTACGGAGGAGGACACCTGCTCAACGCTGAACACAGAACTGGGACTAGTTGAGGCCGGGGCTCCTCTGGGCGTTGGAGGTGGAGAGTCCGCAACGCACACGCAGTACAGCAGCCTGAATACGGTCATCAGCATGGGCCGTTCCACGCCAAGTCCTGTTCCTCTGACCAGCCGGATGGACAATAACGCTGCAGCACAGCCCTCACAGCAGCGGCCAACTCAACTGCCAACGAATGCCAGCCGGCTGGGGCACGATCCCAGTCCCTCGTCCGTGTCCGACTCGGTGATAGCCACCCGGCACCAGAGCATCTGTGTACCCGCCTCCCTCAAGGATCTAATCCTGCGCAAGGGGTCGGGTCCCGGCAGCGCTGTCATTGTTTCCGCAAGTGGAATCAGCAAGAGTGCCGCCAACCTTAGCTGTGAGAGTGGCACACAAGCCACAACGACTGCTACGCCCGCCGTCATGCTAGAGCTTCCTCTGATCCGACTGCCAAACGAGGAGGGAGAGGAGGAGGACGAGGCGGAAGCGGATGAGGCCAACATGGAGCGGGAGGGCACGGCTGTGAGTGGCGAGAAGCGCGATCCCAGCTTGCCCGGCACTTCGCGCAAGTGGTCCAAGGAGACACTCTTCTAGCCCAGCTGGTTTCCACTGCTCCAACGAAGGCAGTTCCCTGGCCCGGGCCATTATTTAAGAGCTTAGCAACTGACTTTGTACGCATGGTAATATGGAATCTACAGTGAAAACTCCCCAATTAGTTTACGATCAACTTTTCCCAAACTTGTTTATAATAATTTAACCAATCCATTTCAAACTCCGTTTAAAATAACTCTCACCAACTAACTGAGATATTTAGTGGTTATTAAACCTTTATACATCCCGGTAAGAGGATATTTCTATGATTCATCTGGTACGAGTCTAGTTTTTTCAATAGCAATCTCTTTCAAAGGGAAATTTCACTGTGATTCCGGTAGTCACATGGTATGACAACCAACTTCCTGGGTTGTCAATGGGGGCGCGAACAATGATTGAGTATTTAGGCCTAGATTAGAAGAGTTAAATTAAGCGCATTTAGTCAAAATACATAAGTTAATTGGGTCGCCGACTGGCCGACTGAGGAGCATGAGGAGCTGCAGTAGAGTATTTGCCTACTATATACTACCTACTATACAATTAGTATGTACAGACGATTGAATGGATGGGGGAGGACGAGGGGTATAACGAACAGCAACCAGAACAACAACGTATTCGTACTTAGAGACTGTTGTCTATTATTGTTAATAGAACTCTACAAGTTAAGTAGTGATACTCGGATTTATTTTTCACACTATGCATCTATAAAGCAGGAAATGCCAGTGTACGAATATATATATATTTGTATTCAGCCATACTAGGGAGAAGGCCTATACATTTCTTTGGTACGTCGAGCGCCGATCTTTCTACATCTCTCTAATTCTCACTCTCCCTAAAGACGGAATGAAAACTCTTCTAGTGTCTTAAACAGCAGCCAAATACTTAAAGTATTGTAAGTTACAATTAGAAATTTTATAGATTGCACAACAACTGGGAAGCGTTCGAGATCCGGTTAACCTTGCAACAAACGTACTCTGACAGAAGACCTCAAGGACCTTGATGCCTGAATGTCCCGTACCCGTAGCTAGACTTTCTAGAAACACCTTTGCATTTCCCCCGCTCCTGCCTGTTCAAACACAGATTGTTGGTGGATATAAACTAGCGTTAGAGAGTTACAAATCGAAATATAGGAGCAAATCCAAATAGATAAAATTAACAGAAAAAGAGTAAACGTAAACAATTTCCTAACTCATCCCACCTACGCATCTCTATTTTTCTATGAAGAGCCAAGCCCAGCTAAGGGAAGGAATGCAACCGCAACCAAAGCGAAAATTAAATCAAATAACTTGAATTATTCAAATCAAAATACACACATAATTAGTTGAGAAGATACCAAAGCGAGAGGATAGTACGATAGAGCTGCATTTTGAGGTATCCCTAGCCGATGATCCCCAGAGACTTTCTCACACGCCTGAGCCTCAGCCTGAGCCTGATTTGTACCTTTCCTATGCATAAGTATATGTAAGTACATTTATGTATGTATGTACAAATCGAGCCCTATTTGAATATTTTTTAATACTAATAAGTATTTTGTACGACGAGAGATCAACTCGAGCGGCAACTAAGCAGAGCCTGAGCCACGAGCGCAGCGAAAGGTATATCAAATAACACAAAATAAATATTTAATTGTTGGTTATATGCTGAAGAAAGTAAGAGTAAATGAGAATTCGAAAATATTGTAATTGTAGCGTTGATTTAAAGTTTAAAACGGGAAAAAGAAAATATACAAATAAACGAAAAACGTAGCTAATTATACATACATATATATTTAAAGAAAAACAAAACTTGTATAAGGCAAAGAGTAGCGGAACCAATTGTTGAACCTAAGCATAATAAAACTGAGCTGTTGTATTAAATGAACAATAACAAATGTTGAAGACAAAGCCCTTGGAAATGCACAGAACATTCAGTTTATAGGCAAAGTTTAGTCTCGACCTATCTGCCTCTTCACTCTCCAATTTGTTCCAGCGATTTCTTTTATACTTTTGTACTAACACCCCCTTCCCGGCCAGCCCTTACAGAGCCCGATTTCCATTTCCGTAAAGTGCATGATCCCGATATCTACATATACATATGTACCTCCAGCAACTAAACTCGAAGCATATAATTGATCAAATTGGTAAACGAAAGCAATTCGATGGAAGGGAAACCAAATATTCCGTAACGAGCAGAATTATTAATGCAAGATTACTTTAAAAAAAGTATTAAAATTTTTAAAAAGTATGAGCTATTAAAGAACAAACTTAGTTAAATGTTATATATATATATGAAAACCAAGAAAATTGATGTACATGTTAGCGATATTAACGAGAAAAGTGACAAGTGAAAAATAAACCAGAAGAAAACACATATACACCAAGTGGCCAAGACACAGTCGTTTCTAATTGGGATTTTATATGTACTATCATAGTTATTATTATTTGTTTTTAAGCTAAGGACATCTCTGAACACAACCCCACTCTAGTATCTGTACTTGGTGGAATAGTCTTTGGGGGAGACCACAAGACCACGACCCTTGCGCGCCCCTCGGTACACCGTCTCCACGATGTCGATCATCTCCTGCTTGTCCTCCAACGGCCAGTTGATCTTGTTGTTGTTGCCGGTGCCCAAATCTATCATGATGTGCTTATTCCGGAAGAAGAACATGACGGTGCAGGGATCGTACAACTCGTACATCTTGTTGAAGTCCGGCACCTCGGTGATGTCCACCAAATAGATGACGGCGAAATTTTTTACCTTCTCGGCGATGCTGTACATCACCTCATCCATCTTCATGCAGGCAGGGTCCCAATCGTGCCCGAAGCGAATAACCTAGCGGGGAGAAGCATTGAGTGTTACTCGAGGCAGTCTACCAAGTGGTGCTCCGGCTCGGCTCAACTACTCACCACCACGCGGTCCTCTTCGGACAGAATGGCCTGGTCCACCTGCCAGCCATTGTGCAAATGTGGGAGCATATACGACATCTTGGGGAGTTATTTTATTGCTTTTTATCGCAGAAAGTTAAAACATAAACAAAACGGAGGTAATATGGTGATGGAACGAAGCCGATTTTTGATTACTTTATTATCGATAACGATGTCGTGAGTATGTATCGAAGTTTTGCTGCAGCCAGCAAATACTTCTAATAATGCAAAGGAAGACCTTCAGTCTTGCTAAAATTTGTTTCAAATGTTATTAATTTTGTTTAGCCAGCCTATTTGTAAAAATTATCAATAATTTGGAACTTACCCCAAATGGTTAGGAACACTGCTAAGCCACATATGTATGCATTTTATCGATAACTACTACCTAACGACTTTTTAAATACCATATAGACACAAAGACACCCTTTATCAAAGACATTTTTTTATTAAATTCTATTTTGACCTTCAGATATAATACTTATGTTATGATTGGCACAGTCAAGATTGCAAATTCGCAGATTCTGACTTGCTTTTCCTAGGAAGAGATATTGTTATTAGTTATTTCCCCAAAGTATAACATTCTGTGCAGTTAAAAAAACCATCTTGTTTTTATAAATTGTACTTTTTATTAGCCGTAAATATTAAGAGTAGAGTCCTTATCAGTTCAAGTATTTATGCCTAAAGCTATCGATGTGTTCCAGCACCTTCACCGTCATCTCGTTGATGTATTCGTCCCGACCCTGCTCGCTGAAAGGATCCGGCGCACTGCGTCGCGAGACATAGTGATTGGGTAGGTTCACCTTGTGCCGGCCGATGGACTTAATAATTAGCCACAGAATGTAGAAGCTAAACCACACCGTGAAGTAAAGGGGAATGTACCAGAGCTTGCGGCCGATGTAAAAGTAGCTGTACTTTTTCACACGCGGCTCTGGCGGTGGCGGTGGCGGTGGGGGCGGTTCAGTTGGCGGCGGAGGAGGTGGTGGTGGTGGAGGCGGTGGTGGCGGAGGCGGCGGATGGTGCACATGATGATGGTGATGCGGATGATCATCGTAAATCACATCCGGGTAGGAGTCATCTGGATACGAGGGCTGATAATCGAAGTGTCCCGGGTAATGGTCGTGGTGGTGATCGTGAACGTGTTCCGGTGCGTGGTCGTGGTCATGGTCGTGATCGTGGTCGTGATCGTGGTCCTCCGGCTTGGGAGCCGCCGATTCTGGGTGAGATTCCAGCCAGCCCGGCGGCGGGGTGGCATACTCCATGTTGGGATCGTACTTGTGATCGTCTTCGCCATGTGAGCCATCGTTATGGAGTGCTGGAAGAGTTCCAGCTACCCCGTCGTCTCCGTCGCCGCCACCAGCATCTGCTCCTGCTCCCGCAGGCGGGCTCATATCTCCATCATCTGCAGCAGCAGAACCCCCACCAGCATCCTTGCCATCCATATCCTTAATGGGAACATTGTCCATGGCACTGGCGGGCAGAACTCCGATCACATCATCGTTTCCGGGATCATCGTCCGCTGGCGGCGATGCACTTGGGGAACTGGCAGCCGTATCCTTGTCGCCATTGCCTGCTGCCAAGGGACCCGGATACTTGTAGCCAGACAATGAAGGTCCAGGATAGGAGTAACCAGCGTTGCTCAATCCTCCAGAGGCGGGTGGTAGGTAACTAGTGACAGTATCTGAGGGCAGAGCTGCCTTCGGATCCTTTGATGGCGATGGATACTTCGTATTCAAGGGCGGAAATGAATAGGCATCACTTGGCGCGACATAGGTGTTAATGGAGTTGGAACCAGAGGCCACCTTACCATCCTGTCCATGAGAATGATCATGGCTATGGTCGTGATTGTGATTGTGGTTGTGGCCCTTGAAAAGATTTGCGGCGGTTCCTTCTCCGGGAGTGAAGCGATCGCTGAATCCTAAGGAAAGTAATGGATTAGTAAATTCTTTTTAATCAAAGATCATAAGATCCCGAAATGAATGGCATTAAATGATCCTAATTTATAAAAACAAAAATTATTTTACTTTAAACCAAAATAAGATTGAATATACTTTTTTGACTAAACAACAAATAAATTATTATCCATAATATTCGGACTTCTGCCAGTCAAGTTTAAGACTCAAAACAGATCTTTTATTATTCAGACTTATATACCTTTGTTATTGCTGGGCCTCGAAGCCTTATAGCGAGATGGATTTCGTGATGAAGATGAGGAGGAGTAATACGAGGGACGACTACCTTGTGGATAAATACGGGTCTGTGAGGGTCTAGAGTTGTACTGCTGCGGCTTCCCTGCCCTCAGCAACGGGGTAATTAACTGGCCAAAGGGATATGCTGTCCGGTAGTCCACAGCACGTCCTGTGGAAGCTGCTTCCTCAATGGGTTCAGGCTGTTCCTCATGAGCAGTGCCAGATTCAGAAACAGGTTTACTTTTCTCTGCCGCCTCTTCAACCACCAACGGAGTCACAAACACCGGTGAGTTGGTTGTTCCCACAACCGGCTCGGGTTGATGGTTGTATGGAATCGGTGGCAGGGACGACGTCGTAGGACCCACAGTGGTGGATACAACATTATCGCTAGAGTTGAAGCTGTGTAGGTAACGTATATGAGGAAATCTCGGTCAGACTACTCCACAGCGGCAATAAACTTACGTTCTTGGGAATATCAAATCCGTATTCAGAGCCTTAAAAATCCGAGGACCTTGTCCTGTTTCCGCTCCACTGCCACTGACCAATACCTGAGAGTAAGCGTTGACCTGGACACAGCTAACTGAGAGACCGAGGCACACCAGCAGCGCCCACTTAGCGCCTTCTAGCCACATAGCTGGATTTCAATATCTTATCGTTTCACCTCGTGGACACTTTATATCTATAATCAAAATTCCGCACTATCACTAAATATCCTTGTGGGCTACACTCTCGTCATGTCCGTCGGAGCTCGTGGGAACTCTACCGTACCGCGTCGCGCGAAAATCTCGAATACAAGCCAGCACCCTGAGTCGATTGGTTTTATTCCGGCTGCGTCCAGCCGAGTTCGTGATTTCGTTTTTCCATGACCCAGATTCCGGGGCAGAAGGTGCTACTAGAAGTGATCTATATACGATCGATCTGGCCGGGCACAACAGCACTTTCATTTCGTCGACGTCGCAAAGTGCTAATCAATTGTTACTCCACATTGCTGGTAGTATCTTCCGTTATGTGCTCCCGCCGCCTATCTATGTTAACCTGGGAGTGTGGAGTGTAACTCCAGTCCGAAAGAGCAGCTAATGTGACTCTGGGCGTGTGCCTCCAATTTTGCAACCAATTAGTAACAATAATAATTTCTAAGACATGTTTCAGATGCTGGGAATGCTGAGAGAAACTTGAGCTAAACCTGGGAAAAAGCAATCTGGAGTACCACCGCTTGCAGTTCGAATAACCGAAATGAGAGAGTCGTAAACGAGATGTAACAGATTTAAATCTCTTGATTTAAATTTTCAAACTCAACACAAACTTTAGAGCTCTAAAATATCTTTAAAAAAGTTACGCCTTCAACTTAACGGCCCAGAAATTTTACCTCTCCGCCAAGGACTTGCTGAAATTAGAGTGAAGCTTTGAAACTAAAGAAAGTTTACATATAATGGAATATAGAATATAGATCTCGGTTTAACGAAAACATTATAATAGAATAGAATAGATTATTCACAATTCTTTACGTTACCATTACAGCATTTAACAATGAATGAAATTCAAAGAATTCCAAACCGAACGGCAAGCTAGCCCTTTTTTTTGGCGTTCAGGTGTGAATTGTGTGAATCGTACCTTATAGTTCTTTGTTGGAGTGAGCATGTGCAACCTAATTTAAAAGATTTCTAGCTTAAAAGGAAAGACAATAATATTTGTCAACTTGCTTGCCATGACCGATGCGGGATGGATGTGGGTCAGTAACTGCCGCCGCACTAGCTGCAACGTGCCTCTCCTGATTAGCACCTATTCAAATTTTGGGCGTGCTATATAATGTTTGCCCGCTATGTATCTTCGGTTGTATCTGTGGAGAACCAGTTCTGGACACTTTCCCAACCGAATCCCATTCAAAACTTTTACTTGTTTAAGGAGTCCGTTTTCATGTTTACAATACATACATATATTTTATACAATAATTGCAAGTCTTTTAAATGTTAGTACACAAAGAGTTCATCGAAACAAGAAACTCGAACCAACCCGTTTTAGAAACATGAATAACAAATGCTTATCGTTACTCTCGCATTGGGGTGCCGTGTCGCAAACTAAAATAAACAAAAGTACGTGGGCCGAACAAGGACCCCAAATATGGTTAGTCCGAATGGAAAATTAAAGCAGTAAAAAGTGGTGTTGAGTGGTGGTGTTATATACAGCCTTGGCACTAAGTACATGTGTGTAACGCTTTCGATTTGTCTTCTTTTTGGTAAGATTCTTGGCCATGGTTGTTAAAAGGGCGAGTTCATGCCCAGTTTGGTGCCAAAGTCGAGGCGAGCTCGACGCTGATAGCGTGCATTGACCCTGAAAACACACAAATAATTGAATATATGGGCTAATTGCCATTGGTTAATATTCACCCACTTGTTCTCCTGGAACTTGGCCAGCTCACTGACAATCATGCTTAGCAAACTTCCACCAAATAGGATCACCAGGGCCAGCAAAAGTTTTGGGACCTGCGCCATGAAGTCCTCCATAATGAGTTGCAGGGAGCAGATTAGGCCGTGGAGAAGTAGTAGCAGCAAGCACGTAATTGCCCATATGCGATTCGTAAAAGGATTGCGCTGCCAGAGCGCGTGATCACGATGAACAAACGTAAAGGATATAAAAACTGGCAGAGTAATATGTTCAAAATAATATTAGGAACAAGTCGGCAAAAGGTGCGCTGAGTTGTATTACCAAAATGCATGATTATTGCCAGCAAGGCACAGCTTCGAGCAAAGTATAAAAACTGATAGTAGTCCACATCATCGTCGGCATCAACATTATCCTTCTCGCCTGGCCCAGTATACAGCTTGGGTTCCGAAAGGAACATCCAGTAAGAAACGAGCTTTGGAAGAGAAAATATGCAGTAAAAACCATAATCAATTCATTGGTAAGCTAAGAGAAGCTAAGAGTACATTTCCAAATACATGGTTAAAAGCCTTTGCTATGGAACTGCTGTTCGCCGACGATTTAGTCGAATAGGATAACTAAATAATTTAATTTAATACCCTTTCTTTTCTTCTAATATATCATACAGAATATCAATTTATCAAATATGTCGAATGTCGAAATGTCGAAACTCACCAAGGATACGACCGGAACGATAAACTTGCAGCCGTAGCACCACATGACGAACGCAAAAGCGCGCGAATCGTAGTCCGTCTGCTTCTTGCTGGTGGCCCGATTCATGATTTTCGGATCCACGTCGATGTGGGCCAGCGAGATGGCTATCAGAGGCACCGGCACGCACATCAGATAGATGGCAAGCAGCGGCGTCAGAAGCGGCGGCAACGACAGGCACGCGCACAGCACATTCAGAATGGAAATAGAGCCGGCACAGCAGGCCCAATACTGGATGCAGTTCCACAGGCCCAGCGAGAAGCGGCGTGACAGCTCAATTATGGCCACCAGTGAAAGCGGGTCGTCGCGGCAAACGGCGATGGAGCAGGGCAGCGAGTTCAGCAGCCGGCTCAGATACAGTGGGGAAACTGTGTGGGCAGGCGTCTGCATAGCGCAGCCCTGAAGGCCGTTCTCCAGCAGCTCCTCATCGTTGTCGGTGGTGGCGCCGGCGGCGGCCTTGGACTTGCCCGCCTGGCGTTGCCACAACAATTTGTTGTGGTGAATATTGGTCTCCGTGTAAGCGTCCACATCCTGGCACACCTGCGGATACAGCGGCTCCACGGCTATGCTGCAATCAGCCTGCAGAAAGATATCCGCATTGGCATTGCTGGCCGAGCTGCCCAGGCAGACGACGATCTCGCCGTAGGACTGCATAATGTCCAGCATCTGTTGCGTGGCCTCCGCCGAACAGTCCGTGAAGAGGGACACCTGCAACGGGACATTGTCCACCTGCTCCAAGTGCGGCCGGATGTTTTCTATGCCCCGTGGCAGCTTGGCCCGATTCGACATGTCGAAGTTTATGGGCGCACTTTGATCGGTGCTCTCGGTGAGTGTGCTGAGCGAGCGGCAGTTTTCGTCCATGGCGGAGTCCAGCGAATGACGCTGGTTGTGCTTGCTAGGATCGGGTTCAGTCCTCTCCGGTTCAGGAATCTCATTCTGCGGGGAACTCTCCTGGGAGCTGTCTTTGCTGCCTCCGCCATCCGGAGACTGGGCATCTCCTTCGCTGTTCAGTGCCGCATTCAACGGGTTGTATTCATCCGGATTTGAGATAGCTCCGGGCGCTGAGGAGCTAAGTGTTTTCGAGGACTCCAGATTGTTCGGCGGCCCCAAGAGATAACTTATGACGGGTCCAGCGTCACCTACAATGTCAGTGGTTTTAGCTGCAGATGGGGCTACGGTGGCGGATTCGGATGTTGTGGCAGGTGCGGGTGCGGGGGGCGATATGTACATGACTTTGGCACTGGGATGATGGCTGTTCTCATGGTTATCAGTAGTGGTGGTGGTGGTGGTGGCAGTGGTTGAGGTGGCTTGGAGTTTACCCGTGTTTTCCGGCAAGTCTTTGGCCTTGGCAGTGCTTCGGTCCTTCTCCTTCTCGACTTCCGGCTCGGGCTCGCTGAGCAGCGAGATGTGACAGTTCCAACCGGATTCCAGGCCCATTTTCTCGGAGAAGACGCGAGAACGCAACTCGTTCTCCTTGCTGAAATGCACGAACCGAATGCAGGCTCGTTCCAGGTGCTCCACCAGACGGACTATGTCGTTCTGTGCCTGGTACTGCATGGTCACCATGCCGATGAATACCTGGTGGCACTGCATCTCGAAGCAACCTTCTACATCGTTGCAGTCCTCATCCTTGTTCTCCGAGAATAGCAACGAGTCCGTGCTGATGCTGTGACTGAGTTTCACATGGTGGCCTCCTTGAAAGTCGCAGTGCGTTTTGTCCACGTGCTGCATCCGCAGCTTGGACTCCGGCGGCAGCTCAAGGTACAAGCAGTCGCCGCCGCTCTGCTGGGGCCCACTGAGGGCTCCATGGATTCCGTGCCTCAGCGGGCGATAGGCGAACGCTGTGCAATAGGAGGTCAGCGCACTGCGCTGGTAAAAGTCCAGTGCCCGCTTGCGATCCTGCGGGGAGAGCGGACGCAGATCCTTTCCATCCCAAAAATCGTCGCAACAGTCCAAGATAATATCGGCTGTTCCCTGTGTGAAGAGGGACAGATAGCCGCCCGGATTCTCGCGCATTACCACCGACAGGGAGTGCGGAAAGGGGACCTTAACCTTGGACGACAGCTGCAGCTGCCGGGCAAAGCGTATGTCCCTGCGCACGACGTCAGGTTGCTGTGATAGTATGAAAGATTAAAGACTTTAATATCTCTATACAAGAATTTTAGGAATAGTTTCGGACTTTTTTTTGTTGTTATTAACTTTTTGTTGTTAACTTTTAAAATAAAATTTGGAATCTTAACATTAATTTAATATTTATTAAAATGTGTTTAAAATTATAAAATTAACTATTTGAAGCCAAAGAATGCCTTTTTATTTGGATTTTTTAACATCTTACAACATACTTTTGGGCTGTTTTTAATAGTTTCAAGATCCAAAGAGAATCAAAGAAACTTGTGCTTAATTTTGTAAATCAACGATTTTATTAGAACCATATGAGGCAAAGCTTATTTAAGTTCTTAAATAAATTATTCAGAACGTATACTATATATGGGTAACTCTCCAGAAAGGACAACCGCAGCAAAAACCACAAAAAATGCTCTAAAATTAATATTTTTAACATTAAGAAACGTTCCAAAGGATCAAATTAGAAAGCCTTTATCATATTCTAAAACAAATTTCGAAATATTCGAATGCAAACTCGCTCAACTCGGAATTTTTTATAATTTGGATGAAAAACACCATAAAAAAGATCATGTTGTGTTTTGATAAAAATCTCCAAAGCAGAGG